>JAMPIV010014891.1:0-130712 GCA_024509875.1 Oreohelix idahoensis
AATAGCATAAACACATATAAAAACCTAATATAATAAATTAATATATACCAAACATTACAAATCATCTCACACCATAAAAATTAAAATCAAAACTTTTATACAAAAACGTAATATTAATCAATCAACAACCACCAATACTATTTTTCTTCTTTTATTAAAAACATCTTTATTATTATTATATTTTTATTATATATAATTATTTTTAAAAATTTATATTCTTTCTTATATTATCTTTATATTATATTTTTTATGATATTACGGAAAAAAAAACAATACTATTTAGGCTATATTATTTTTATTAAACCAATCCTTTGGCTTTTACAAATATAACCAAATACATTTTAAAAAACCCCTAATACTAATTTTAAAAAACAAAAATCGATACCTTACTATTAGGCGGACTTTGTTCAAAAAAATGGTATAAACGTGCAGAAAACAAAAACTGAAAATTGCCTAAACCCTTTATTTTTGCAATAACAAGCTGGGGGTTGATTGCACGGGTCCAAACAAACTTTATAATATTAGTATACTATTATAAAATATTATATATATTCTGTATATCATGGGGGGGGGGGCGGGGGGGGGCACAAGTATTTATTAACAACGGGGGGGGGGGGGGGGGGGCTAATAAATGGTAGTTATATATATATCTATATATATATTATGATTAATCGTGCGCAGCTGAATTCTCAAGAGGGCGGGTTAACAAGAGGAAGAACCGATGTCGGTCGACTGCGCCCAGTTGAACATAGAACGTAGACGGAGAAAAATGGAGCATAAGCTTCTGGAGCGATGACTAAGCACAATACGGTGGAGTTATAGTCCAGTGATACTATGAGTATGTGTCATTTCATAGTATTTCAGTGACTGTGTACGTCGTCAAATTACCTGTCTACAATAAATGGCCGGTTAAGTGCTACGGATATCCGTCCAAAAAATTCCAGTCTACAGATTTTGATCAATCGTATCTGGGTTCTGACTGTATATATACTACTGGGCTTTTGGTGTTGTTTAAACAGTGTCATTATTGTTGAAGAGTGTTTCCATCGTAAAGTGTTAGCTGTATAGGATACAGTTGAGACCTGAACATAGAGCATGCTGAACACTTTGGGGATTGATCTAGCTGTTCATCTTTTAATCTCAGACATGGCAGTTTGCATACTAGTTCCACTTTTGATAGGTTAAATAAGCGCGACATTCGCTTAGAGCGGGTACAGGGCCACGATATTCGACACAGTAATTTGTACATACCAGCAATTCGATTGTGACTCTGCTATAGCTGCACATGAATTCATTTCTTCATCGACACGAATGAAGTTGATAGGGGAGGGGGGTAGGGGCTGACTGAGATTGCCTACTGCTCGCAGACAATCACTACCACGTTAGAACGCAAACTGTCTCAAGTTAGAGTACGTCTTAAACTAGATCGAATCCCTATGATTACACTTTAATAAAAACAGGTCCTAGCTTAGTGCATGGCTCAGTCCGTTGTACACCTCTTTTCTAACGATCTTGCTATCTATGCGCAGAAGGTACATACACTATGTTATGCAATTAGTCGCTCTTGATTAGCATACATAAATATACGAACCCCGGTACCCCTGAGATTATGGCGTCTGACAATATAACCAATATTGTAGGACTAGTTAGATTCATGCTTCCCTGAATTCAATTACGTCTAACCTAAATTCACGTTTATTCAACTCACAATAACAAGAAAAACAATATGGACTGACATAAAATCCATGAGTCCCTACTAGAATAAAATATATCATGTGCGGCAACTTATGTGCTATGCCTATTACAAACATGAAGGCATAACTAATGACATATGTCTTTAACAGCTTGACAGGTGGTCAACACAAAATTGAGCGTTCAGGTAGCTATCAGTCACTGTTGCATGACCTATCAACGCTATACACTATGTCAATTCATTATCGATCGTGTACATAGCCGCCTCAGGAAGTCCGTTCCCGTGAATTCTTAACATCAGAAATTAGTATATTAAAACGTATGTTACCCTTAGAAATAGCTGACACTTAGCCAAGTGGCATAAGGCTAGAACGAACTTCAATAAATACCGAGTAACCAGTACAAGCCAGTGTCAATCGGCTACCAGCCGGGACCTATAAAAAAAATGCTAGCTAACACAAAGCCAAGTCCGATTTTTTAAAACTTATCATTCACGACAAAACCTATGCATAAAAATTTACTACAAAAAACCCGACCTTATGCCTTAACATGGCCATTCTGTCTAGTAACAGTGTCAAGTGGTTAAGTCTGCGATAATGGCATATAAATCATCCAATGTAAACAAGTATTAACAATCATGTGCATAGATCATATATGAGTTCTAGTTAACTGGAGGAAAAGAAAATGTTCAAATATCAATGGCACTGTTAATCTACACGAAATAACTATAAAAATCTGATCGTACTAGAAATATCAAGTCAAGTAAATTGATTTCATAACACCAATGCATGTAAACATTAAACTAATTAATCATGGCAGTAATGATGTGTGTATTAGCTGAAGAATCAA
Source organism: Oreohelix idahoensis (assembly GCA_024509875.1). NCBI lineage: Eukaryota > Metazoa > Mollusca > Gastropoda > Stylommatophora > Oreohelicidae > Oreohelix > Oreohelix idahoensis. The sequence goes on from JAMPIV010014891.1 coordinate 2,542, forward strand.
GTTATTGACCATGAGAGTTACGATTAGGAAAAACTTGCAGAGAAGCTTTTAAGATTAAATGTCTATAGGAAAAAGGACCTTGAAAAGACGGTATTTATGAGTTATTAAGACAAGTGTCTGAAGCAGGATAGGAAAACATAAGATGGTATAACTATGCAAATAGGTGGAGTGTTTATTGAAATTAAAGCTATGCTGTCTTCACTAAACTAAATACTTCACTTTTAAATTAATTAAAATAATAACTTTATATTTAAATATCATGTATTGCATAGTACTAACTTTCATCTAAGTAATATTATCTAAGCATATGTGTGACAATCAGTACATTTGTTTTTCTTTCTTTCATTTTTGTCCATATTTCATTTTATTTTATTTTTTTTTTTTTTTTTTTCCACATTCATCACTTCATTAATATTCTTCTTATTTAATTCAAAATTAATAAGATAGAAAACTAATTAATTTGGGGTCTCGAAGCCGATCGCATACTTAGGTTATTAATCCTGGTTGAAATTTCCCTTAGGAGAAAAAAGCTTGTTCAAAGACTGTTCATAATCCGGGAATGAACTGTTCGACGCTTCATATACGGTCCAAATGGGGGGGGGGGGGGGGGGGGGGGTATATAATAGTAATTCACGTAACGTAAATTTGTCCAACGTTGGCTTCAATTAATTATTTCCTGAATTTGTTGTAATCTAGTTGTAGTCATGCAATGAATGGACAACTACCCAATAGTCGCGTGGCGTATGTTAGCGCAACACAATGTCGTCTAGCTTTCATTCATAATTCGTATGACGCATGTATATTAAGTACTCAAGCTTATTTGAATTGCAGTTGACGTTTCATTCACAGGATCGAGAGTTTAAACGATAGCTTGCGGGTCTCTTGTTATAAGTACTATTCGTTCAATATATTCGGAAGTGTGTTCAGTGTTCATAAATCGAGCATCGCAACGGATTTTCTTGAGGGAGCATTGTCCCAGCCAACGATATTCTGCTGGTCTGGGTCCCCCTAGGATATGTATTTAAAAATTCATAGTAGAACACTCGAAACGGCCCTGAAGGAGAATGGGCGTAATTTCTTGTCATCTTAGGGCTTTCATCATGATTAGCACGACGGTAGGCGCGATATGGTCAAAAAATAGCCACCATTTGCCTTCTGATTCCGGTTTGGATTCACTGAAGGGTGGCCGCTGCCCAAGCGGAATTTTTCTAACTTTGTTTGATGGGCCCAACACGACAGTCCAATAACTCTTTATCCACTGGTGAGATTATTTAATTTCTGGTGTTCCATGCGTTTGGGCGTGAAGCTGGTCGTAAAGAGTCAGGATTTGTTTCGGATATTGTACGTGATACTGGCTGCTAGAACACAGCGCCCAATTGCCCGGAATTCCTACGCATCTGTACGGAGGATAGAACTTTTTAGGATGCGAATCCTGGTACATTGTAAGCTTTCCAAAATAGGTGAGAATGTTTAGAGAAAAAAACCAGACGTATTTTAACGGAACTATATGTTATGCTCCAGGGTCATTAGTCCGTGTCACTTTTCGAACGGCATGTGTTTATCTTAAACAATGATGACATAAGTACAGCCGTGATATGATAGACAACGTTGGGTACAAAAGATCTTGCTGTGAAGGTATCTGGTGACCTACATCCTAATAGAGTCTTCTAAACCTGGCTTCCTTCGTTTAGAGGAACTGATCATGATTAATAAAATTTTGGATACTCTAGTAATTATGGAACCGTTTGGATACTATCCCAGGCTCCAATAATGCTATGTCCCCAAGACAAGTGTTACTTTTCCTTGACAAGAACTCTATGTGTGTATATTTTTGAAGGTTTTCGCTAGTTTGATGTTGTAGTCAATCTCATTCGTATTATTCCCAAAAAACAGTATTAAACGTGCCGAAAAATGAGTCGTCAACATCAAATGACCGATGACGAATCTAAAAAACACATGATGTCCGTCTCGCTGTATGTAATTGAGTGTCTGGACAAACCTTGACAAAATTATTGTTCGGCAATCATGCGACTAAACGGTATCACGCGGAGTCGTAACGAGCTCCAAAAACTGTAAAAGGCATCACATTCCACTGGTATTGAAGTAGACCCTTAGTTAGATAGGAGGAAAAGCGCTGTGTAGTATTTTAGTCTTTCTACGGTTAATGGTATCTGCCAGTACCCTTTAGTGAAGATCGTATCTTCGCTGATGACACTTGTTGCGTTTGGCGGGAGAATGTGGAACAGTCCAATCTATCAATAAGTGGAGTGTTGGTTCGCTATGTTAACTACAAGATTATGGCATTTAATTTTCATATAGTGTCAGACAAGCATGAGTCGCTAAATGTTGTTGTCTATCTTATCTGACAATGACTCTAATGGAGACGAAAAAATGGGAGAATTACTAGTCTCAATAATTCCTAAAGGACAGACATCGGCTAAACGTTCTTTCAGTTAGTCTTTAGTAAGAAAACGTGTAGTAGGGAACAGAATAAAATTTGTGTAACACGAATTGGTCTGATACTTCATCATGTAAGCGTTTTTTTTTGTTTTTTTTTGTTTTTATCTTACGCCCGCTAATCACTCGAGGCGAAATCTCAGGTTATTATTATATTTTTTTTTTTTTTGTGTGTCTAACACTGAACATCTGATTTTTACGTGAGTATCCCTGTATTTTTGTACATGAGACCGGGTCCCTCGCATTCAGGCAAATACTCTCCGATTTCGGAAGTTGTCGTTTGGTACCCATTGCAGTGATGGGTACAAGCTCAGGAGCGCTACGCACAGTCCTGTGTCGACGACACTCCTTCAACTGTCTCGTACTAGCCAGGTTCGAGATAAATCCAGTCCAAAATCCCCGGTGACGAAAAAATCTCAGAATTGCGGTCGCCCGGGTTCTGATCCTGTATCACCCGGTCGCCAGCCAGATAGCGGTGTTGTATACCCACTATGACCTAGCGCGGCTCCACTCAGATAACAGAGTAATGTGTCGTGACCTACATAACTGCTAAAGCGACTCATCCGGTACGTCGGTCAACACATCTGGATAAGACCAGTAAAAGTTCAGCATATCTGTTGATGCTGTTGCTAAAAGTAACCCGAAGAGGGGCGGCGCTGGTTTACGTCCGCCAGGCTAATTCAGTAGTTGTTACTCATAGGTTACAGTACGCCATTCTGTTCTACCTGGAGGCAAATGCGGATTCTCTTCTGAATCACTGATAGATTAGATCATGACATAGTAGACACGATGAACAAAAAGTATCACCTAATAGAAGAGGTTTACCTTTAAATAATATCAAGTCTCAACAGACTGCTCCTCGGTGTGAGAAAGATAAACATGATTGATGACAGACTATGCTGAGGCATCAAGATGTGAACGAGCAGTTGTTTATTAAACCAGTTGATCTGGTGAGCAGCATCGGTACTATTTCAATCTCAAAGAATGGTGTACGTGAGAAATGATAAACACCATTGTCAAGCTCGATAACCTGTTTGAGCATCTATATTGTTTACGAAAAGTAACTGGAGTTCACCATACTGTTAATGGGTAGGTGGTAACAAGAGCGCCCGAACGTATACGTCTGCTGTGTACTATAGAAGAAATTCCTAATGTTGCCCTTGCCATGTAACGTTCGTTGAGGGCAGATTGCAGCATTCTAATACGGGTGCGAGCAATATGCACCCTTTCTACTATTACTCTTCAACTCCCCTTATATGTATCAACATATCTTACTCTTCTTCTCTAGTACTAAAATCTATTTACCAGCCGGTTGGACACGTTGTTAACTGAGTGTTCTTATTATTACGATCACGGTATGCTCATTATGATCCTAGATCTGTCCCAGCATTTAATTATTCAGAATGTGCAATTAAGTGGAAAGCTTGATATGGTTTTATTTTAGTTTTATGTAAAATAAATAGTCTCCGAGGAAAAAGTTATAACTCCCTCGGATATGATGCTTCTACACAATGCCATCTGGGTGTCGTAGGCAATATGCTGACTCTGTATTTTTTGGACCATGAGGGCTTCTAATGGTTAGTTGCGAGGTGTTTAAATAAACCCGCAGAAATTACACACAAGACGAAGTTACTTTAGTGACAACGGTCCAGGTAGAACAACATGCCGCTCATTATCTCGGCGCTTGTGCATGTTTTGGCTTTCGTGCTTGGAATTAAATTCTCCGGTTTTTGGGCTAAGGTTGAACTGATGTGGTTTGACTGAGTGACTCCGTTTAAGCACACCTAGAGTCTTTGGTGATATTAAATTTATGGCCTATAGGGCGCTGGGCTGAGCTAGATATGCGGGAAGCCGCAATGCGCTGACTGGTCAATTACATCCAACGGCGAGTAGGAAACTACTACTGCAATACGATTTCAGATCTTGCGTTTGGCTCTCCGTTGCACAGGCGCTGAGCTTAATTTCCCGTATAGAGCTAATGGTATTGACAAAATAAATTTAGTTTCGGTATTGGGTTTGACAAGTTCGGTAGTGCAAATTGCGTTCAGTGGGAAGGCGTGCGAAGCGATGCGGAATGTTACGTTTCTTCGCCTGACTGGACTCTTTCGATGGCTATAAATGCGTAGTAAATAGTATGCCCTGAAACTGAGGACCCAAAAAGAGACGACCTTGTTACATCTACGCAAACAATAAAATTACACTCAAGTTATACGCAAAACAGTTAATGCTCCAACTATGGGATTTCAATCATTGTAATCATTGCTTATGTATAGTTTAGGGCAGACTTTAAACCATATAAATTCTCCCTGTTCCTTCCACTCTATCAATTATCAGCTCAATGCGCCTCCGCATAGGCTCTATAATATTTTGTACAACACATAAATAACCTTGTTACTGCAGTTTAAATGTTCTCAGCAGCAAAATCTACTCCTCTTCTTCTTCAACTCAACGTAAGGAACACTTAAACCCTGCTCAGTTACAGCTGAGTTGAAATAGTAATTCATCCTTACAACCAATAAGTGAAGATTTACATATAACAGATTATATCATTTGACATTACTAAAAATAACCTGTGCGTATTTCCCCTCTTTGGGAAGAAAAATATTAACATCCCACATACTCTGAAATACAAAGAAGAACTGCAATGTTCTTGGCTATAATAGACTATCAGTTGTGAACTTGAATCATAAGATATAATTATATCTCCATCTGGTGGCTGCTTTCTGTGAAAGTAAATAACTCGTGTCTAGCTACCCAAATCGGCATATCATGGGGGATTCCACACACCCAACCATTTAGCAAGTTTCTGCTATCAAACAAGAATAAGTGCCCTATCTCTCCTATAATTATCGCAGTTTATAAGCGCCTGTCACAATCACCTATCTAGTTTTGTTAAGTGAATAAACCCACACGCTCTGACATTTCCTTACTCAGTAAATTGACAGTTTAATTTAGCCTACTCTTTACCCACGTGTCAACATCTGTACCTGACTGCAATCTATTCGTTCTAGTGAGTAATCAGTTTATCGTAAGTTTATCAATTTAAAACCCATTCTATAAACCCATTAAACTGCTTAATACACCCACTTAACTAGGACGTGCGTAACCAGCGCTACATTATCACTGAGTTATAAACTTACCAGGATAAATCCTCAAAAATGAATTCAAGTCACACATTCCTATCAGATATGTATATAAAATAGCTAAACGTGAATATACAAATAATTATACGTAGATGGCTACTACTAACCGCGAGAAAATGCCGAAACATAGGCAAATAACATTTAGTTCTGTGTTATTCGTCTGCCCTTATTCTCATAATGGATCATCCCGGGCAGGAAATAATTTTACGAGTGTGTCTCCTGCCCTTCATAAAATCTATCAAATTTTATAGTCTACAATTTGACGTCTACCCGAACACCTGGCCTGGCGTTAATCAAGAGTAAACAAAGGTTATTCTAGAAGTATACACTCAGAAGAAGCCAACGACCGCGAGAAAGATTACCCAGATCGGACAATTCATAATCTTTAGTGAGAGCTCGCTGCGTTCGTCTAAGCGGGCACCACCCCACGAGGACCTGACCGCGGGTTTATACTCACCCTGAATCTAAATCGAACAAACCTTTTTTCCCGACCGCCACAAACGGTTACCAGCCGCTAGCGACGCCCACACACTTTCGATGCATGAGGTAAACTATTCTAAATCCACATATATAAAATTAAAAGGGAATTTAAAGCCTAACATACTAATCTAATTAAAGATGACAAGCGCAAATGGTACAATAACATTGCTGTCACAAAAGAATGTACTTCGAAATCCCTGTGTTTTATGCTTCGTCTGTGCAAATTGTAAACGTTTCCACGTTAATCATATAAGCCACTGCATAACTACAAGCGTTTCACACTAACACATTAAAATCGGGATATTGCCATTTCTAAAAAAACACTTGAGAGGCCAGGGACTGCTAATGACCTAAATTAATCCTAACATTAATTATATCACGTTACCAAAACGAACGAACAGATGGACTCAATAGATAGAATAGAAGGAGATAGGGCGAGATGAAAAAGGGGCCACCCCCCCCCACGGAAAACGCATGCAAAATTAAACAGCGTTATCGCTATTAATGCCACCCCAACAAGCGTCACGCGATACACAATTACTACTATCACGCGTGTAAGGCCACATGCACTAACTTTTTCGGACGGACAGTGATAAAAACACTAACCTTCCCAGAGTTAGGTTTTTAAATCCTGAAAAACTCTTATTAGAAAGATGACAATAGATGGGTTTACGTTTGAAAACATTACAGTACCCAGACAGCACATCTTCGAAACAGGAGGTAGAAGAAATTGCATATTTTGAACGCAGCCACTTAGCTCTTTTAAATTTGTATATTTGGGTTCCTTAGGGCTTGCTGACAAAGAATATGTAAAACGTTACGCAAATAGTCTAGGAATTAACAAGTTATAACCAAAATAAAATAGTGGGGATGCCTGACAGCATGAAATCATTTCTGCTCATAAAATTTTTTTATAACGTGTTTGAAAAAAACCTTGCGTACGGAAATAGCCTACCATGTAAACTCCAAATTGATTGGAGCGCAACAAATATAAGACTAAACACGTTTGGTCGGACTATAAATACTATCTTTGGTTGTTAGGGGAGACGTAGGAAGGTAAAATTTTTTCAAACACTTGTCGAAACGTGGCTCCATTGGCCAGACTCGCTGATATAATCACTTAGGAGCGTTAGTTCGCGACCACTAGTTCAAATAAGCTTGATAAAGCAACAGTGCGTTGAAGCCAGCTCATATTTTTGCTAAATAAAAGCCTGGAACATAAGCAGATGGGAATTTGTGCCAGTATTTGTGCCAGAATTCATTGCTAGTCAACGTATCTGTGTTTATTCTATGAATTGTGGGACCGTGGTCTTGATGGTATTGAGCAGCACCTGGTCAGAGCTTTGCTGAATCCAGAGTCGGACAGCATACTCCTTGGTCCATTTAGCTATCAGTGAGGTGTCTCCAGAGCCCAGGGGAGAAATCGAGCAGAGGAGTCTTTTCCTGCCGCCATCACGCAAGATAAGCTGATGTGGCCAGCTGAGCTCAAAATTATGTACCCCCATCTTAAAATAACATTGTAACATAAACTTAAGAGGGGAAGTAAATTGTTTTAATATCAGGAACTGAGAACATCTCCAATACTAGTTCCAATAAAGACAAACTATTGAAGTCATGATGACAAATACCAACAGAGCTTGAACAAAACAAAACCAGTATTACCTCATATTACTACTACACAACTGACACACATAGGATACTTTTAATAATATATGTCACTACAATATTCATAATTGATAAATTCTGTACATATAAACATTGTAATTAAAATTGATTGTGATTCCTGGTTCCCTTTGTATTTGAATCAGGACACATATACATTCATGACAGCACTGAATACATATTGTTATTTGAAAAAGTTATCAGTGACTCCTTTAAGATATCCTTGTAGAGTGTTTTATGTAGTGTGAGTGTCACAGTGTTGTCAAGAGTAGTGGATTAAATTAAATTGTTTATCTGTCTGTTGTTGTGACTTACACTTCATCATACACATACCCTAGACATATAACGTAGTCATCACACTATTCCAGAATAATTCTGACTGAGGTATACATATGTGGCAGCAAGTAAGGTTATATATAATACACTACTCTGATTAGATATATATACCTTCACAGCTGATCTCAGTCAGTACACTAAGTCCCCTATAAATATTTATAACATCCCACTTCACCACATATATTGGGGTCTCGCTCTTGGGATTTTGAATCTTTACCTATTAAAAAAATATTGGGGGTAATTCACTTCAGGGAATATAAGAATTAAAAGGTATCCTTGGGTGGAATTAAATAAGGTTGAGCTCACGGTGCCTGTGTTGTCCATTAGATATATATTTAGAGATTGAATTGTTGGTTAGACATTGTATAAATTTACCTGATAGACAATGGCGGACCTGGCCAAATTTCGATCTGCTGCTGTTCAGACTGCAAAAGAGTTAGGATTAGATGGGCAAGTTATGGTTGCCTATGTCACTACGGAATGTGACAAATTTATTGAACGCGAAGAAAGAAGGATTGAAGCCGAAAGAAAGTTAGAGGCTGAAAGGGAAATTAAGAAGTTACAATTTGAGGCTGAGGCTGAGACTAAGAGGTTGCAGGCTGAGGCTAAGATATGGAGGTTGCAGATTGAGGCTGAGGACAAAGAGGCTAAAGATTGGAAGCAGAAAAGAAGACAGAAGATTAGCAGCAAAGGGAGAAGAAGAAAATTAGCTGCAGAAAGGGAAGCGGAGATAAAAGATTACAAAGGGAACATGAGTTACGACTAAGGGAGTTTGAGTTTCAAGGCCATGCTCCTGAAAATGGTGCCAGTCCCTTTGCCTCTGATGCTACGGTTACTCAAGGAGCCTCAACCTCAGCTATGAATTTTCATTTAGATCATTTTGTTGAGAAAGACGATGATATAGAGAGCTACCTAAATAGGTATGAACTATTAGCTACCACGTATGGGTTAGAGAGAGAAAGGTGGAGCTTAAAGTTATCTCAGGGACTTCGTGGGGCAGCTTATGAAGTTTTTGCAAAAATGAGCAGAGGTGTGATCAGGAAAATTATGACATGCTAAAGCAGGCTCTTTTGTTAAGGTATGAAAAGAATGCAGAATTCTATAGGAAAAAAATTTAGGAATGCTAAACTACTGTCAGGTGAAACCTATCACCAGTTCTCTGCACGAATAGAGACATACTTGGAGAAATGGACTTCTCTGGGGAAAACCCAAGATCTTAAGGAAATGGTCCTTATAGAGCAATTAAGAGAGTCCATGGCTCCAGACCTGAGAAAGTTTCTCATGGAACAAGGTGCAGAGAGGCTGGGTGAGTTGCTAAATGTTGCTGAAAGGTATCAAGCAGCTCAAGCAGAGGTAACAGGTAATAAAAAGAAACAAGTGGATAACTTTAGGGCACCACAGAACTTTAATAAATTTGATCCTAGGGATCAAAACAAAGGTAAGCACCAGTTTGATAGGCCACGGTATGAAAATAAAAATAAATTCCCACAATTCGATGAAAGGAAATATGATGAAAAAAAATCTTTCAACCAAGGAAAAAGGTGGTGTAAAAATTGTCAGATGGACAATCATGACACTGACCGTTGCAGAAGGAAACCTGTGTATATGGCAACCCTTCAGGTCAGGTCGACCTCAAGACAGGAGGAGGATATTATGTTAGATACCACTCCAGAAGAGATGAGGAAGGCACAGGCTGGGGATAAAAACATCAAGCCTTGTTTCAGAAAATTGTCAACTTGTCATACAACTCCAGGCAAGGGAGATTTTTACATGAAAAACAAGTTGATGTATAGGAAGACTGGAGCTAGATCCAAAGGTCAGGGACAGCTGGTACTTCCTAAAAGATATAGGGCAGACTTAATAAGGAGCCTACATGTGAAACCAGATGGGGACCATGAGAAGATAGGTATACATCATTCAAAAGGTGGCTCACAATTATTATTGGCCCAAAGCAAGATGGGACATTGAGAATTTTGTAGAAAGGTGTAGCATAGCACATGAGGGAACACCCACAAGTGGGAACATGGATCAGGACCTGGACACGCCACGGGGCAAAATTAGGCCTGATAATAAAAAGAAAAATAGATTTGATAAAGTGGACCAAATGGAATGGGAAGCCCCTTTTCACGGACAAGCTTCACTTAACTGTTTTACAATGGCCACTATGCGGAGAGTGCAAAAAGATGTCTTACCCCAGGATAAGCCGAAAATCCCTCAATCGGACTTAAACAAACTGGAGGAAGAGGATGTAGAGAGGAAAATCTCTCATCAAGAATTTTAAGTGGGGAGAAAGCCCCAAAAGAAAATTGGTAGCGGTCGTTTTGTGCATATGATAATTCTGGGAGGAAAAATCATCACATATAGAGCTTCGAGTGGAAGAGACCATACCGGTGCATGGACAAATAGGTCCACAAAATTAAAGGTCCATATGTAGCTTTGTTAAGAACGTGGACTGATGAAAAGGCAGAGGAAAACATTACATCTTCATACCAATATGTGAATGAGCTGACCACTCGTTTAAAAACTGGCTGGAAACTTGCCAATGAAAATTTGAAACAAGCCAGGAAGATAGAAACATGCTGCATATTTATAAAACAGGAAGGCGAAAGACAGAAATTTGGCTGTGGGAGAGAAAGTACTGCTTCTTTTGCCCGGGAGTCAGAATAAGTTACAAATTGGATGGCAGGGTCCATATACAGTTTTAGAGAAGGTGTCTAGAACAAATTATATAGAGATAGATAAGAAGGGGAAAGAAAAAATCTATCATGTGAATCTCCTGAAGAAATATTTGGAAAGAGAACATCAGGAAGAGACACACTTGTTGACCTTGTCCATCGCCATGGAGATGAAAAAGGAACCACCTTCATCATTTGAATATCCATTACACCCCTGTGAGACAGCAGCACAGGTGAAAATCAGTACACATTTAACGAAAACTCAGAAAGAGAGAGTCCAACAGTTTCTAAATAATCATGCAGAGGTGTTAACAGACCGACCAGGGCATACAAACCTATTGGAATATGATATGAAACTCATAGACTCCACACCTGTCTGTATGAAACCATATTCGATTCCGTTTGCTAAGGAAAAAGCTTTGAAGGAAGAGATAGACTATCTATTGAAGGAAGGGAATTATTTCACACAGTGAATCTTCGTAATAGTTCGGGGTTGTGTACTCTTTAAGGAAGCCCTCTGGAGAACATAGACTCTGTATAGATTACAGGAGACTGAATGCTATTACAGAAGGACAGGTGGATCCATTGCCGGGATACAAATCAGCTGTTTGCCAGACTAAATAAAGCTAAATATTTCTCAAAAGTGGATCTGAGTAAAGGATACTATCAGATTCCAGTAAAGCCTGAGGTTAGACCATACCTAGCCTTTTAGTACCTCAGAAGGACCACTATGAGTTTAAATAGAATTGCCATTTGGGATTGAAGAATGCGCCTAGTGTCTTCTCTAGAATGACGAGCCAACGGTTGGACGTAACCAGTTCGGAGGAACGTAATGAAGCCCCGAGTTGCCTCTGTGATTGAGGATATTCCGAATGTGTCATACAGGATAATAAGAAGATTATGGGATCCACTACGAAAACTCTGCTATCCCCAGGTATATGTTATCTCCTCATAACGTACATTTTGAGGGAAATATAATGTTCTCTGGACATGTCATTGCGCAGACTCAGAGAAGAGAAATGGTGAATACGGGTTGCGAAGCAGCATTAAGACAAGCACTTCAACACTTTGCGGCTGCTGTTCAGTAACAGTAACTAACCCGAAATATATTATTTGGTTGTAAGAAGTCTGAGGCAGATTTCATTGAGTAGTGGCCTACTCTGAATGGACCCAACTACATAAAAACCGTTATGATAGCACCACAGCAGAGTAAAGTCAAGTTGACTTACATTTATCTATGTGTATATAGAATAAAGGACTGACATGGGATGTCTGTTTTAAGAGGGGTGGTGTCGTGAAATATTCTAATCCACATATATAAATTATCAGGTAAATATAAAGCCTAACAAATAAATTCTAATAAAGAAAAGAGCAATGGTAAAATAACAGTGCTGTCACACAGAATGTATGTTTCGAAAATATGCTAATAATAATAAATAAATCTTTAAGCGCCACAACCCACGGCGCATAAGGCAGAAACCAGTGCTTCTACCAGGTTGTTCGTTGTGACGCCACTCCTCTTAGCTCTTGCACATTATTTAGGCCCAACGTTCTTCCTTCTCTTATTATTGTTCTTCTGAGTGTTTCTTTTGGTCTTCCTTTTTTCCTCTTACCCTCAGGAACCCAGTGAGCGCCTGTAGTGGTATTCTGTTGTTTTGCATTCGTAGGACATGACCGATATATGACCATCGTCTTTTCCTTATATAGTCGGAGACATATTTCTGCCTAGAGTCTTATCTTATTTGTCGATTAGTCTTGAATTCTTTACCCAACTAGGTGTTCAAGACGTTTTTCTAAAGACAATTTGTTTTCCCTAATGTAATTCAGCGTTTCTCCCAATGATTTTTTTAACTGTTTCTAACTCTCACAGCCGAAATGTTAACACTGGACGATAACCATTTTGAAATTAAAACCCCCGACGAGCAGTGGTATGTACTCGAAATTGCCCTGATGTTTGTATGCTTTCGTCTGCAACTCATGTAACGTTTCCCCACGTTAAAATATAAGCCACACTGCCTAATTACAAGACGTTTACCAAACACATTACGCAAATAGGGTTGGTATTGCATTTCTAACGAACAAACATTGAGAATGAGAGGCAGGACTGACCAGGTAATGACCTAAAAATTAATCCTAACATAATTATATTACGTATAACGAACGAACTAGCTCATACTGGATCTCAAATAGAAAAGAGAGACACTTAGCGAGGCAGAAAGCCGGAACGGCAATGCTGCAAAATTAAACAACGCGTTTTCGCGCTATTAATGCCACCCCAACAAGCGATAACGGTCGGAAATACACTACTTTACCCTACTATCAACACGCGTGTAAGGCAAAAAAAAAAAAAAAAAAAAAATGGGAAAAAACATTTGCACTAACTTTTTTTTGACGGACAGTGATACAAGGCACTAACCTGGTTCCCAGAGTTAGGTTATTTAAAATCCTGAAAAACTCTTATTAGAAAAGATGACAATCGATGGGTTTACGTTTGCATAAACATTTACAGTACCCAGCCAGACACATCTTCGTAACACAGGAGGTAGAAGAAATTGCTATAAAAAATAAAAAAAAAATTTTGAACGCAGCCACTTAAGCTCTTTTAGAAGTTTGTATATCTGGGTTCCTTAGGTGCTTGCTGACCAAAGATATGTAGAACACGATTACGCAAATAGAGTCTAAGGAATTAAAACGTTATAACCAAAATTAAAATGGTGGGGATGCTTTTGACAGCATTGAAATCATTTCTGCTCATAAAATTTTTTTAATAACTTGTTTGACAAAAATCAACCTTGCGTCACGGAAATAGCCTCTACAATGTATCAACTCCGAATTGATTGGAGCGAACAAATATAAGACTAAACACGATTGGTCCGGACTATACTATAATCATACCCCTTGGTTGTTAGGGCGATAGTCGAGGTAAAACGGTACAAATTTTTTCACACACTTGTACCGAAACGTCGGCTCCATTGGCCAGACTCGCTGATATACTCACTTAGAGCGTCTAGTTCTCGAACCACTAGTTCAAATAACGCTTGATAAAGCAAAACATTGCGTATGAGAGCCAGCTCAGATTTTTTGCTAAATTAAAAGCCTGGCAACATAAGCTGGGAGTTTGTTGAATTTTGTATGCCAGTATTTGTCAAACCCCCCACCCAAACACTCCAGACTCATCATTGCTATTCAACCGTATCGAAGTGTATTTCCCATGAATTGTTGGGACCGTGGTCTTGATGGTATTGAGCAGCACCTGGTCAGAGCTTTGCTGAATCCAGAGTCGGACAGCATACTCCTTGGTCCATTTAGCTATCAGTGAGGTGTCTCCAGAGCCCCGGGGAGACAATTCGAGCAGAGGAGTTCTTTTCCTGCCGCCATCACGTCAGCAAGATAAGCTGATGTGGCCAGCTGAGCTCAAAATTATGTACCCCCATCTTAAAAATAAAATTGTGTCAAAACATAAACGCTTAAGAGGGGCGGAAGTAAATTGTTTTAATAGATCAGGAACTGAGAACAATCTCAATACTAGTTTCCAATAAAGACAAAACTATTGAAGTCATGATGACCCACAATCCCAACAGAGCTTGAACCAGAAGACCTACAACCAGTATTACCTCAATATTACCACTACACAACTGGACACACATAGGATACTGGTTAATAATATATTGTCACTACAATATTCATATTGATCATAATTTGTACATATAACTTGTAATTAAAAATTGATTGTGATACCTGGTTCCTATTGTATTTGAATCAGGACAACATATTCATTCATAACAGGCAATGAATACATATTGTTATTTGAAAATGGTATCAGTGGACTCGTCCTTTAAGATATCCTCTTATGATGTGCTTTATGTATGTGAGTGTCACAGTGTTGTCAAGTGTGGTGGAATAAATTAAATTGTTTATCTGTCTGTTGTTGTTATGACTTACACTTCATCATACACAAACCCTAGACATATAACGTAGTCATCACACTATTCCAGAATAATTCTGACTGAGATATATATATTATATATTGGGCAGCAAGTAAGGATATTCTATAATACACTTACTCTCAGATAGAGCCAGTGGAGAATTTATAATGAAGGCCAGAACGAAACGAAGCGGCGGGATGGGCCTAAGAGAGGAATAATGGGCCACGAAGGTAGAATCCGAAAAAAAAACGAAAATACAAAATGTCAAAGAAACCAGGACATTAAAAGAGTAATAAAAGAGATGGGACGAGATGGAAAGACAAATTATCAGTCAACGTGACACTGATATGGGCTCAGGGTTGCTCACATTGAGCGTCATGACCTCTGACTTCTTTAGATTGATGTTCAAGCCCACCTGCTGGCTATACTTATTAAGTCTATCCGTTTTTTCCTGGATGTGTTGACGTTAATGTGCTAGTAGTGCAATGTCATCTACATATTCCAGATCTTCCAATGTAGAAAATATAGTCCATCTTATTCCTCTTGGACTGCCCTCTTTTGTCTGGCGCATCACCCACTCTATAACTGTTAAAAATAGAGTGGTTGATAAAGGGCATCCCTGTCGTACTCCTGTCTTCACCTCAGAGGTTAGGTTGCTCTGCCCAACGCTACACGTAAAGCTGGCATAGAGGCTTTTTATGATTGACACTATGCAGCTTGGAATTCCATAAGCCCTCAGTATTTTCCATAAACTGTCCTTGTGTATACTGTCAAAAGCCTTTTCAAAATCAACGAAATTAATGTACAGCTGTTTATGCCATTCTGAGCACTGCTCTATAATGTTCCTGAGGGTAAATATATGATCTACACATCTTCTGTTCTTTCTAAATCCTGCTTGTTCTTTCCTCAGTTTGTGGTCTACTGCTTTTTGAAATTCTCTGTATAATTATCCTGCCTAGTATTTTACTGGGAACTGAGAGAAGAGTGATTCCTCTCCAATTATTGCAGTCTGCAAGATCTCCCTTCTTGGGCAATTTGACAATTATTCCTTTGTTCCACTCTGTTGGTGTTGTCCCTGTTTTCCAGACTTGTGCAAATAGTGGTTCTAATAGTTGTGCTGCTAGCTCAGGGTCTGTCTTAAATAGCTCTGCATTTAAGTTATCATGCCCAGGAGCTTTTCCATTTTTTAACCCTTTGATTGCTGTGATGATTTCTTCTTTTCGTGGAATGTCTGTATTAACATCTAGATCGTTTTCAGCCTCAGGAACATTCAATTGTGTCTCTGGTGGTTCCTTGTTCAGAGTTTCTCTGAAATGCTCTGCCCATCTTGTTTCCTGTCCCTCTGCTGTCGTGATGAGATTTCCTTGCTTACCTGTTACTAATGTAATATTGTTTGCACCTCGTTTTCCGCTGATGAATTTAGTTTTTTTGTATACTGTGCTTTGTTCATTTCTCAGTGCTGCCTCTTCTGCCTGTCTTGCAAGATCGTCTAGGAAATTCCTTTTGTTCTCTCGGGTTTGGCGTTTAACTTCCTTGTCCAGCTGACTGTACTGTTCGCTGTATAGTTGCTTTAACCTGGGGGACTTCGCTTCTGTTTTCTTTCTTTTTATTTCCTTTCTCATCGTTTTGGTGTTTAATGTTTCTGGTGTTATCCAGTCTTGCTTCTTCCTTTCCTGGAATCCCAAGCATGATTTGCTGCTTTCTTTATATATTGCTGAAATGGTGTTGAAATTCTGGTCTATATCATCAGTCAATGTCTTTTCCTGACTTTTGGCAAATTGATATCGTTTCTTTATATCAGCCGCAAAAGCTTTTCTGGTAAGTGGGTCCTTCAATTTGCTGATGTCAAACCTTTTCTGTGTAGTTACAGTTGGTCCAGCCGTTCTTAGTTTTACTTTCAGTTTTGCTACTACTAAATGGTGATCACTTCCCACATCTGCACCTCTTCTTACCTTCACATCTTGTAATACATGTCTCCATCTACCATTAATAATGATGTGGTCAATCTGGTTTCTGTCCCGACCATTTGATGATTCCCATGTTAATTTGTGAATTTCCTCGTGTGGGAAAAGTGTTCCTCCAATGACCAGGTTGTTAATGCTACAGAAACATATTAATTTATCTCCATTTTCGTTTGCTGTTCCGCTGCCGCATTTTCCCATTACTCTTTCATTATATGTATTGTGTGTTCCAACTTTCGGATTGAGGTCTCCCATTACCATGATAAGATCATATCTAGGTGTGTCTTCCATTTCTTTCTGCAGTTGTTGATAGAATTCATCCTTGATCTCTTCATCGCTGTCATTCGTTGGTGCGTAGCATTGTATTATTATAACGTTGGTGAATCTCCCTCTCAATCTTATTCTTAACAGTCTGTTGTTGATGGGTTTCCATTCCAGTAATGTCCTCTCTATTCCTTTCTGTAGAATAATGGCTACGCCTTCATTGTGCTGTCCATCCCCTCTTCCAGAGTAAAGTACTGTTTCTCCTGTTGCTGTTTTAATTTTTCCTGCCCCTGTCCATCTGCTCTCGCTTATCCCTAGAATGTGTAATCTATAGTTTCTCATTTCTGCTGTGACCTGTTTTAGTTTACCCATCTCGTTCATTGTCCTGACATTCCAAAATCCTATTCTTGCTTTACGTTTTGCGGTCAGGACCTCCGTTTTCGTGTCAGTGGCTTCCTTTCGGCTTTCACCACTGATAGTCATACGAGCCACAGACTCCGGATGTCCTTCCCGCAGTAAAGTTTGTTCATTTGTTGTCGTTTCCGTAACTTCAATTCTTTTTACATAGACAGGGGTGTCAGCCCTATGCTAAAACCCCCAACCTGGAGGACCAGGGTGTCTGCTTTACTCTGGTCCCTGCCCGCGCAAACCTGTCCAGCTTGGTAGAACCTTCCAGGAGTAAAACTCCCGCTGGCATAGCTCTGGTGGTAATCAGGGTACGCAAGCCGCCATACCTCGACAAGGTATTGACACCAGTGATGGCAGCAAGAACACTACATCATACGAATTTAGCCCATAAACGAAAGTCTGCAACATTGGTGTCAAATGTAAAAGCATTCAATATACATTTTTTAAGGTAGCTATTAATTTTATAACACAAAACAAACAACAAAACAAAAACAACTTTGCTACTCTACTGGGATAAATGTGTACAGACAACATTTAGTTTCCTTTCCACTTTGTAGTTTTCTTTTGTCAGACAATAGCTTCGTTATCCGGCACTTTGCGTCATTTCGTTCGTTAACAATTCGGTAAAACCGTCTCCATTCTCGATTTGCCATCTCATGTTGCATCATCAGAGAATATGGGGGCAAAGCGTCAAGAATAACATTATGTTTAACTTGATCAGACATGATAATATACACACAAATCTAATAACACATAGGAAGAAAGTTCAGAGCAAATATAGGAGATGGAAGTTGATACGTTAAATAAGCGAACGAACGAACTTTAATTTCAAAGACTTGAGAATTGGACATGCAGACCCGTCTAACATTCTGACCTCCCTTTCTCGGACAAAACAAGAAAGAGACTTGGATCTATAACAGCAAAGACATACAAGTTGACACCAAAGTAAATGACGATGAAAATTTGGATACTACTTCAAAATGGCAGAAAACCAAATTGGAGAAAAGAAAGATAGAGGTCTAGGATCGCAGTGCACAGACGGCTTTTCTTCTGTCTTTTCTTTAAAAATAAAAATAAAAATTATTTAGGGTCCCGGGCTTAGGTCTTAATGGCTTAAAGTACGACAAACTTGCGAAAACATGCAGATATCACAATATGGCATTGGGATGAAGGGCGAGAGCCCAAACGTCGCTGGATCAACTAGAACAACAACACAGTACGACAAACATTAGTGATAATGATGTGGTGTATTTCCCCAATTAACTTCATATCTTAAATGTCAGTAAGGAGAAGACGCTAACGTCGAATTAGAATACATATTGAGGAAACCCCTTAATAGCATTACATAGAAAAAAAAAAAAAAAAAAAAACAACAACACAAAACGTAATACGTTTTAATAAGAGAAAGGACAAGGAAACCTACGTTGAAGCCACGAGGCCTTCGTCAGGGACAGACAAGCAAAAGACAGAAGGGAAAGAAAGTGAGAATTAAGTGGAGAACTATCGGAATAAGAGACAAATACTCCCTGATAGTGTCACATGTCGGAGCGAAAATGGCCGCTACTGAACCAGAAACCGGAAGTGAATAGTACATTGAAACTATAAATAAAAAATAATGAAAACAAGGACTGGAAAACCGAGTGGGGGGAAAAGGAATACATTACAGGACAGCCATTGTTCTGGAATTACCACGATAAGAGAAATAGGGTGAGACCAAAATATATACACGGAGGAGGGACGTGACCTAGATAAAGAAGACCTGGGAAACAACGTGTACCGGTGTCACATACCAGGCAGGCTTAGAGTTAAGATGTGGACGGTCTATGCTTCACAGAAAGTAAATGTAACGAATGAACTGTATTCCTTGTACAACGGAGGAAACTTTTTGATAGCATTACAAGACAGTCCTTACCTTGTGCTGGAATCTCCAGGGAAAGAGAGGCAGAGGTAGACCAAAGTAACACCTGGAGAAGTCAACTGGAGACAGAAGTGAAACTAATGAGGAAGACGTGGAAAGAACTTGAGCGAATGGCACGTGACAGGAGAACTTGGGATGTGTTTGTTGAAGGCCTATGCTTCTTGTGGAGCTAAAGGGTCTTGATTGATTGAATGACTGATTGATAGAATGAATGACTAATTGATTGAATGATTGATTGATTAAATGACTGATTGATTGATCGAATGACTGATTGATTAAATGACTTATTGATTGATTGCTTGAATGACTGATTGATTGAATGACTGATTGATTGTTTGATTGAATGACTGATTGTTTGAATGATTGATTGAATGAATGACGGATTGATTGATTGAGTGACTGATTGATTGAATGACTGATTGCTTGATTGAATGAATGAATGATTGATTGAATGACTGATTGATTGATTGATTGATTGAATGACTGATTGATTGGTTAAGACAAACCATGCTTTTGTGGCAATTGTAGATTGTAACTTAAGTATATATATATATATATATACTCAAGACCAAACGAAACGCACATATTAATTGTTCTGATTTTCAGACAAATAAAATAAAAAAATCAAGTTTAAATCGTCTTTAAACACAACTTTAGCAATGCAAGACGATACAGCACGTGGAAAATTTGTGCTTCGGTGAGTTGTTTACGGCGTAGATGAGCAAACGCTCAGAATAAAAATTCATTACAGTTCGTGCATTTCATGATTTTTCATGCACGACTTTTGGTTGTCTGTTGTTCACCCAATTCTCTATAAAATGCGCGTAGAACCCATAAAAATTTCACACAGCAAAACGATGCCTAGACTGAATATTGACGAGCGTAATCAAGCAGTGGGAATGCTCAGAGGTGGAGCATCAGTTAGAGAGGTGTCCCAGGCATTTCAAGTTCACCATACCTCGATTTATCGTCTATTGCATCGAAACCAAACAACAGGGACCATCGCCGACCGACCCCGGTCTGGCATTCCACAGCAGTTGGAAATCGTAAAGAATTAACCATAACGCCGCTGCCCTGGCATCGTTTTGCTGTGTGACATTTTTATGGGTTCTACGCACATTTTATAGAGAATTCGGTGAACAACAGACAACCAAAAGTCGTGCATGAAAAAAATCATGAAATGCACGAACTGTAATGAATTTTTATTTTGAGCGTTTGCTCATCTACGCCGTAAACAACTCACCGCAGCACAAATTTTCCACGTGGCAGTATCGTCTTGCATTGCTAAAATTGTGTTTAAAGACGATTTAAACTTGATTTTTTTTTTTTAATTTGTTTGAAAATCAGAACAATTAATATGTGCGTTTCTTTTGGTCTTGAGTATATATATATATATATATATATATATATATATATATATATATATATATATATATATATAAAAATATATATATATATATATATATATATATATATATATATATATATATAGATAAAAATATATATAGATAAATATAGAAATATATGTGTCAACAGACAAATGCAATGGACACTGTAAATATTTGGATACAAATTAATAAAAACAAAAACTATATGATGTGTATAATACAGAAAGATGAAAAAAAATTAACTAAATAATTAAATTAACAAAATAATTAAATACATTATTATTTATTACTATTGTAAC
Source organism: Oreohelix idahoensis (assembly GCA_024509875.1). NCBI lineage: Eukaryota > Metazoa > Mollusca > Gastropoda > Stylommatophora > Oreohelicidae > Oreohelix > Oreohelix idahoensis. Next base: position 23,459 of record JAMPIV010014891.1, read on the forward strand.
TAATGATAACAATACTCACGAGAATTTGATGATGATACTTATAATGATGGTTAAGTTTGTTTCAGCATCTTCTTCTTGAGCGTCCTTATGGTAGAATGGTTGGTTGCAAGGCCTACCTCTCGCGGCAAATTTACCAGGTTCCGAGTGGGAAACCTGGTAGAGTCACGCACCAATTTACCTAGCTGTACATGGGTACTTGACTGTGCTCTTTTGCTAGGGAAGGCAAAGACAGCGATGAATAGAAGTGTGTGTGTGTGTGTGTGTGTGTGTGTGTGTGTGTGTGTGTGTGTGTGTGTGTGTGTGTGTGTGTGTGTGTGTGTGTGTCTTCACCCCCCCCTCCCCCTCCCCCCATAAATCTGGCTAAACATACTTAACTCTTAGAGTGCGTCGTCTTTTTCTTTTGTCAATGTTTGACGCAAGAAATTCACTGTCGGGTTTAATTTTCGTATATTGATACAGTCAAAGGCAGGAGTCGGCAACCGGTCGATCTTGATCTACTGGTAGACCCAGGGGATTTTTTTTTGTAGGTCTCTAGGTGGCGGAGTGGGGACAAATAATTATTTTTACTTTGCTTAATTGCAGACTATCTCTTTCCTTATGTCATTTAAAAGTGATGTCACCATGTTTAAAGTTACTTTCACAACATTCCCAGTGAAAACTCGTTAGCTAGCTCACTAAGATTCACTTTATTTATCAACTGTATAAGAAAAGAAACGATCTTTTATTTTAAGTGAAGTTAAAATTCGATAAAATATCGTATAGCTTGAAATGTCCATCACTGTGTCAAATGAATTATAGGAAGCAGACCATCCGGTAGAGGTAAAAGTTACAATATGGCTGCAACTTATTCTAAATTCTAATTTTCTGAAACTGGAAAACAAACGTGGTTTTATCACGGTAGACCTGTAGAGAGCTCCATGGTTATACAACAGATTCCCGGAGCACATAGGTTGCCGACCGATAGTATAAGGGTTGATTCTTTCCAAGTTTTATTTTGTAACGGAAGGTAATGTGTTTAGGATCGTCCGATTGGCAGAGTGATTAGAGCTCTAGTCTCTCGCGGCAAAGGTGTCGGGCTCAAATCACGGTCCTATACACTCCAATTTACCCAGCTGTAAATAGGTACCTGACTCTGCTCTTTGAGTTAGTGAAGGAAAAGACAGAAGAGCAAGGGAACTGTCCACCTCCCTTCTCGATGCTGGACCTAGTACGGTGAAGTCTCTAACACTTCACACCCCTACGGCCGTATCTGTAATCGGACAACTTGTTTAATGTGTTTGTACGGAAATTAAATGAGTGTTTAAAAAATATAAAAGTGGAACAAAACAAAACAAACCAAAACAAAAAGTTAGTTCAAACATACCGTCCCCAAAAACTGACATCCCGTCACGTGAACCTTGGAAAATCGGCCCTGAATACTGGCATTAAATAGTGCAGTCTCTAACACTTCATTCCGCCACGGAAGTATCTGCCATCCATAGGGCATCATTAACATTGACCATCCTCTTTTTTCTTCCAGGTGGCAGGTGCCCGTTCCAACAGGGTCCGTTTGGCCGGATCTGAACATGATAACACCACTGCATCGTCAACGAACATTAACGCCATGTGCAGAAACAGTGAGAGAAAAATTAACTCCAGTGACGGGACACGCCTCACAGCATTACTTCTAACAGTGTCCTTCACCTTCTTGCTTTTGACTCTTCCAAACAACATAGCCCTTATTGTTTCTCGGTTCTGGAAGTATGAGAATATAACTGATCATGTGAGTATTTTTATTTTTATTTTGTTGCTGTTATTTTTTTGTTCATCCATTCTCTAACTTTTTATTTTTCTTCTTGCTGGTTGCGAATTTTGTCGGAAATATTTCATTTAATTAACTTCTTTGTCTTCTCTGATTTTCAATTCCTTTTACATGGTTACATCTGAGTCAGTGATGTTTGAAATGTGTATGTTGAAATGATGATACATCCCGTGACGTGCTAGCCGTCCTTTTTCAGAACTAGCCTTTATCAGGACCTCATCGTGTTAGCTGTTAGGAACTATTAACTCTTCTCAGGGCGTAGAGTTTATCAGCTCTGCGTGAGAGTTCTCTCACATAGTTCTCACACAGTTTTTATTTGTTATTTAAGTAGCAATTTCGTTCTGATATAACAGAAAGATTTTTTTTTCTATAGTTGGGAGGTGTGTGCCTTTTACAAGAAAGTTAACATTTCAATTTTTTAAAAAAACTAATGCACTAACATAGTGGTGTGCGCAATGTGAATCCTTGGATAACACTTAGTCCTAGTTCTAAACTAGAAGATGTAGTTAACTAATGACGAGAAATAACACATACCTTGGCAACAGTATAGACAACGTTGGAGGGACAGACAATGATATCAACATAAGAATACAAAAGGCAAGGTGATCTTTCATTGCATTGGGAAACACATGGAGATCAAGAAAAATCAAGTCCAACAGAAAAATAAGAATCTTGAACTCAAATGTCAAGTCAGTCCAGACTCTGACAGATGGAGAACAACAAATACAACGGCAAATAAAGTTACAGACTTTCATAAATGGGTGCTTGCGTAGAATAGAGGAATTTAGATGGTGTGACGAAGTCACAAATGTGGAACTGATGACAAGAACCAGACAAATGCCAGTGGAACAAGAGATGAGAAGAAGACACTGGCGATAGATAGGACACACATTGAGGAAAATTTTGATAGCATTACAAGGTAGTCCTTGTCCTGGAATCAGCAGGGAAAGAGAGGCAGAAGTAGATCAAAAAAACACACGGAGCTGGAGACAGAAGTGAGAATGATGAGCAAAACGTGGAAACAACCTAAGCTGATGACACGGCACAAGAGGACTTGACATGTGTTTGTTGAAGGCATATGCTCCACGAGGAGCTAAAGGTTCTTGATTGGTTGAATGATGAGAAATGAAAAATAGAAACCAACACTTGTTCAATAGATGTGAGAGATTTAAAAAATAGAGGAAACGAGATAAAGAATAACAATTTCAAGTAAACAGGGACATACAAACTGAGACCATCTCGTATATTCATTCAGAAGATCCAACACTACACTCACGCAAGCCTAGATAACTGACGTCACTATATAAGCAGAAGGTATATCTGGCATAGGCATGCCTCTAGTGTTCCTTTACATAATGTACCTTCTGTATTGCTTCTGAAGAGCAACTGTTTGGGCTTGTGTATGTGTAATGTCAAGTCATCTCAGTCATCTCAGTATAGATAACTGTGTACAGACTTGGTGTAGTGTTGAGTCTTCTCAGTATAGATAACCATGTACAGACTAGGTGTAGTGTTGCGTCTTCCCAGTATAGATAACCGTGTACAGACTAGGTGTAGTGTCGAGTCTTCTCAGTATAGATAACCGTGTACAGACTTGGTGTAGTGTCGAGTCTTCTCAGTATAGATAACAATGTACAGATTAGGTGTAGTGTCGAGTCTTCTCAGTATAGATAACCGTGTACAGACTAGGTGTAGTGTCGAGTCTTCTCAGTATAGATAACCATGTACAGACTAGGTGTTGTGTCGCGTCTTCTCAGTATAGATGGCCGTATGCAGACTAGGTATAATGTCGCATCTTCTGAATATAGATGACCATGTGCAGACTAGGTATAATGTCGCGTCTTCTGAATATAGATGACCGTGTGCAGACTTGGTATAATGTCGCGTCTTCTGAATATAGATGACCGTTTCCAGACTAGGTGTAGTGTTGCGTCTTCTGAATATAGATGACCGGGAGCAGACTAGGTGTAGTGTTGCGTCTTCTGAATATAGATGACCGTGTGCGGACTAGGTGTATTGTCGAGTTTTCTGAATATAGATAACCTTGTGAAGATTAGATGTAGTGTCGAGCCTTCTGAATAAAGATGACAGTGTGCAGACTAGAAAAGACCATACACTGAATTGAAACTCTTTAAAGGAAATTGCTTGTAGAGAGACGTGATTAATAAATATAAAGAATCTATGGAGAATGGCTATGACATATCAGTGAGCAAGAGCAGCGCGAGACAGAGTAAGGCCCACCCATTCCTTACTGAACCAATCAATGCTACTCATTATTATTCGTATTTTGTGAGCTGTAAGACAGTGTTATGACCTTTGTCTTGTGTGTGATATGATCTATACTTGTGAATAGGAAAGTTATGGAGGTGGTAGGGTCTATAAAAGTGTCTGGGTCTCTCTGGGTTCTTTATTCAATAATTGAGATTAGTGGCGTGGGTGTGATTATACCCGGTAATGCACTCATCTTGTAGTGCTCAGCTTTGAATGTGTTCTGTCAGAATTCACACTCGCAATCAAGCCATAGCGCGTTCAGCTTTTCTCTGGTTCAAATCCCCTAAGTGCCTATAAAACAAGAGTGAGGTGTCAGAGACTTCATTCTACCAGGTCCATCTTCGAGAGGTGGAGGTGACCGGTTCCTTTCCTCGCTGTCTTTGCCTTCCATATTTCAAGCCAGAGTCAGGTACCCATTTACAGTTGGGTAAACTGGAGCATGACGCCACCGTGTTTTGAACCCAGTACCTTTGCCACGAGAGGCCGACGCTCTATCCGCTATGCCAATCGGACGCTCAGAGTGCTTATAATTTTAGTTTTTTTGTGTCCGATGTGTAACGTCCCCATTCCTTTTTTCTTTTGTGCTAATGTTTACCGTGTACCTATTATAGTTAATTATACTTGGACAAATCATGACAATCTAATTTCATCATCTGGTTATGAGGTCTTATACAATGACGATGGTGGACACTTAAAAAAAAAGATGGCCCAGGATAATGAGTGTTACGCACAAATAATTACTTTTTCCAAAGTCTTTGTATGATCATTTTTCGTATGTATGATCATTTTTTTTTGACTGAAATGTGTATTATGTTTTTTACAGTCAAAGGGACATGACCCGAGTTATTGAGACTACAATTTTTTAGGAGTTTGCCTTCTCTTGTATAGAGACACGTTCGGTCTATAATTTCTTGAACGAAGCGTGACCATATCTCCTTATTTGGTAGTATCAGTCAACTGTTGTAGATGTCTGAAACATGTCTTAACTTTTCTGTTCATGTCCATAAAAGGCGCGACTGTGTAAGACTTTTATCTCGAATGTTCTTAGAATTGCTTTGTGTGAATTGATACTCACGTAGATGAGTTCTGCGCATGTCAAAAACTGGGAGTTCGTTCTGTGTGTTCCGCCCAGCTGGGCAGTTTAGAAATGGTCTGAGTAGCGAGCGGACGCAACCTGCGTCTTGTGATTTTCTGAGGGAAATACATTGTCTTTGTGAGTTAGTTAGCTAACTAGACAATTTCCCAGTATTATTCAAGCCTGCCTGGAGGCATATGTTCATGGTTGATTTTCCGAAATAAGGTAATTCCTCTTGTATCGAACTTTATGCTATCATCTAGAGGTTCGTCATTTTGTCGCCTTTTTTGCTCGCCTGTGTGATTCAAAATGGAGAGGTACTTTGACTAGGATTAAGTCACCGGTATCTTTATACCTGAACTAGTTATATATATGGGTCGCTCTAGACCAACAAGACTATTGTCTGTGTTCCAGGATTCGTTATATCAGAGATCACGTCCAAGTCAGATGGTTAGACTTAGAAACGTTATAAAGGTCGGTATGACCTATATGCCCAGTATGCTATTCACGTGCAGACAGTAAACGGACTTATTGTATACATCTGATCTGCTAGCATCAGAAAGGGAGCATTTATTATTGTCTATGAACATTGAAGATCTGCAGCTGACACTGTTGCAGAAGTTATATATATTATGCATACAGCTTCACGAACCAGAACTTTATGATATCTGTTTACAATACAACTATTGAGTAGTGAATCCTACATGACTATCAGTTAATATGATTTTGAATGCTGCATTCGTTATACTATGCTGATGATGACATAAATATCATGACTGTTTTGTGGCGTGCAATAAATGGTATAAAACTAAAGCGAAGTTACCATTTCTATGACTCTACACGTCATGTTGCCTGTGGTGTACCCTATGAACTGTTCTACTGCAACACACACAGCAACATTCTAAATCAGAGAAGACACCTACATCTTGCACTTTAATACCAGGTGTCGATAGGGGTGGCAAGTTATCATTTCAGCTCAAATCCACCCTTATCATTTTTGGTGGCCATAGGTTGGTTTACTCTGATACCAGCTCTCAAGGGGGCCAACAAACCCAGACATCATCAGCAGACTACAAGACAACGTTGCAGTTTCTATTCATCACCTGTGATGAAATTTTTTGAAAGACGCGGCATTACTGACAGTTGTTGATATTTTGAAACTACCCGGCGCTGCTCGGCAGTATTGAAGTTTGTCTACAACTAGAAGGACAAGTACCGAGCGAATGGATTTCCTGATCTGTTGAGAAGAAGGACAAGTGCCGTAACAACTGTTCCGGTCTCAGAGGTACTGTTGCAGATTCAGAAGGTCAAGTGCTCAAGTCAATTTGTAGAATTCAGAAGGTCAAGTTCAGAAGCTGTTTCCTGTTAGAAGCTCATTTCCTTCGTCATGGCAGTTTACGAGAGCAGATATGGATCAACGTTGGATCATTGTCCTAAGAATGCTGATCACATCCTGTTCTGAACTGTGCTGACGTTGTGGATACATAGAAGTTAAGTGGCCTGTTTTGTTTGTGAACTGTGCCCTTATGTTCTAGCTGAGCCTTCTAAATTCTTTCACACTTTTTGCTGTTTGTTACATGTTATATGTTATTTGTATTTGTATATTTATATGTTTATATTTCTGCGGGTTTTCTCGGTTGGGCGGTGTCTTTCAGTAGAAGATACCACGTCACAGAGGTTCTACTGTTAGCGTTTTCGTTAGGGACTGTGCGAATTTCCTACTGTGAAATTTGCTAGCGACAATCGTTGCTATATCTGTTTAGTTGTGACGAGTTGTGCTTTATTTTCGTTTTTTTTTTGTATATTTTTTTTTTCTCTCTTTCTTTCTGTTTTTTAGTTTCGATTTCAATTGTTTGTATTTGTAGGTCTACTCTTTTCTATTATTCAGTTCTTTACGTAAATTTTTGTGTATACACTGTAGCGTCATTTGTTTGTCATATCTTCGCATTTTGTCATCACATTTCTTTTAGTTTCGCTGTTTATTTATTTGACTTATGCGAATGTTTTCGTATTGTTTGATCTTTGTTATTGCTTACATTGACTTTGATCTTTGTTATTGTTTACATTGACTTTGATCTTTGTTGTTGTTTACATTGACTCTGATCTTTGTTGTTGTTTACATTGACTTTGATCTTTGTATTTTTGTTTACATTGTTGGTGACCTTTGTTATTGTTTACATTGTCTTGTTATTGTTTGCATAGTTCTTGCATAGTTAGCTTTCACTATTGTTACATATATGCTCATGCACTATTGGTCTATAGTGCACTTATCATAACTAACTGGTGGTTTTTTGCTTATGCACTATTGTAGTGCAGTTATGATAAATAACTGATGGTTATGCACTGATTTGGGTAGTGCACTGATGATTAAGAAGTGACTTGTGATATTATTATACATTTGATAATACAAGTTGGTGTCAAGTCTTGTTTCCCACAGAGATTGGAGTAAACATAGTGATTATACAAGCACTTTATTAAGTCTTGTTACTATTAAGGTTGAAATAAGATAGTTAATTATTTCAGGTTCTGTACTCACATTTTAGACATCATGTCTACATTGGAGTACTTTATTGAGCAGGGTAAAGCCCTTGGGAAGACAGGTGATAAGTTGGAAGAATATGCAACTACTCAATATGATAAGGCATTAAAGTTGGAAGAAAAAAAAATAGAAACAGAACAAAAGAAAATAGATGCTGAAATAGAACAAAAAAAACTGCAGATGCAGGTGGAGGAAAAAAGATTCCAAATGGAAATGGAAAAACAAAAAAGAGAAGCAGAATCTCAGGAGAAGAGACTTCAGGCTGAGGCTGAAAATAAGAGACTTGAAAAAGAGGCTGAAAATAAGAGACTTGAAAAAAGAGGCTGAAAATAAGAGACTTGAAATAGAGGCTGAAGAAAGAAAGTTACAAGCTCAGGCTGAAGAAAGAAAGTTACAGGCTGAGGCTGAAGAAAGAAGGTTACAAAGAGAAGCTGATGAGAGAAAAGCAAAAATGGAGCATGAAGAAAAACTCATAGCTTTAGAGTTAGAGAAGTTAAAGTTATTGAACGCTGGTAATGCTAATGAAGCAAATAAGGTGTCAGATAAGACTAATGCTAAGGATTTCAAGCTTAATCTACCAGCATTTAATCCCTCAATCGATGATATAACATTTTATCTAGATAGATTTGAAAGTGCATGTAATGTGCATAATATAGATAAAACATTATATGTTTATCATCTGTCCAAGATACTAAGAGGTGATGCTTTGACTTTGTTGAGTATGGTAGATGTGCCTGACAAAAACAACTATGAGGTTGTCAGGGCGGCATTGTTAAAGAAGTACCAACTTAACGAGGACGGATATCGTCTTAAATTTAAAAACATGTTACCAGAAACTGGAGTTGAATTCTCTGAATTCATCTCAAGCATACGTCTTACTTTTTTACGATGGGTTGAGCTTTCTAAGACAGAAAGTACATTTGAAGCCCTAATGGACTTACTACTTAGAGACAAGGTTATGTCTTCTGTTAATGAATCTTTTCTTTCTTTTCTTCATGAGCGTAAGCCTAAAAACATAAAAGAAATGGAAGAATACTGTAGCCAGTATGTTACTGCGCATCCGCACATAACCATTAGCAACTCTAAGGTGAAAGAAGGTCTGCCAGTTGCTTCGGCAGCACCTTATGGCCCAAATTTTATGCGTAATTTTCAGGGTAGCCAGCACAATTTCAATAAAAAGAGTAACCGTAATTATGCCCAGAATCATAGCAATCAATTCCAGGGTGATTCTTCTTCCCAGAACTGGAGACAACCTAATACTACACGTTATTCTACTCCGGTTAACTTTAGAAATTTCCACAAAGGTAATCGGTATAGAGGAAAATATTTTTTGCAGAGACCTCAATACCAAGATAATAGAGGTTCTCAACAGCATAGAGATGGTAATGACAGTTATGGTAACTGGAACTCAAACCAGGATAAAAATTACAGTAGGGACTTTAATGATAATTGCAGAGGCAATAATGGTCGCGGTAGATCGCAACATAAGAGAAAAAAATATCAACAGACAAACTCTGTTCAACAAGAATCTCAGGGAGCAGACAAACAGGTTAATAATGATAAAGACCATAATGCTATCGGATGCTCATCTTTTGATTTTGGTAGGGCAAATAAATGTATCCAATGCAGTACTTTATTTGATCCGAAGACCGTTAGTACTCTAAGCTGTGGTCATCCTTTGCCCGCTCTTCCTGCTAATGTTGCTCATGATGGGAGAGGTTCTCTTATATTACATAAGGGGCTTGTAAATAGTAATCCAGTCTCGGTGTTGTTTGATTCTGGATGTACTACTGTCGGCGTTAGGCAATCTCTTGTAGATCCATCCTGTGCTACAGGAAAGGTCATCAAATGTGTCACATTTGGTGGCACGTTGGAAAAGTATCCTACTGCTATAATACATATTGCTACTCCTTTCTTCACGGGAGAGGTCCACGCGTGTCTACTTCCAAACCCTATTGCGGACCTTATTCTTGGTCGTATTCACGGAGTTAGGGAATGTACCCCACAGCAGATTGCTGCTTGGGAAGAGCAAAACATTGAAGCTACCAATGCGGTGGTCACAAGAGCACATGCTCTGGATCCACCTCAAACTTCATTAACTAATAATGATGAAGTAAATGACCAAGATAGTCACTTGACTATTACACGTGACTCATTTATCAAATTGCAAGAGGAAGATCCTTCTTTACAAAAATTCTTCATTCTAGCAAAAAAAGGTGATCCTAATCAAAATACTAATAGAAAGTCTTGGATTTCTATGAAGAACGGCGTACTTGTACGTATAGTACAAGACTCGACTACGTCCACTCATTCACAAATTCTTGTGCCTAAGAGCATGAGATTGCAAATATTGCAACATGCTCATGACTCGCAATGTGCTGGACATATGGGTTTTTCCCGTACAAAGTCGAGAGTTCTTGCGGCTTTCTTTTGGCCATTTGTGAGCAAGGACATACGAATGTACTGTCGCTCTTGCAAAGTATGTCAGGAGGTCAAATCTAAAGGACCACGACATGCTGCGCCTATCCAGGCTGCTGACATTCCTATTCGCCCTTTTCAAAAAATGGCAATAGATATTATCGGTCCTTTTAGAATTAAGTCAGCTAGAGGACATCAATTTATTCTTACATGTGTCGATATGTGCACACGTTGGCCAGAGGCAATACCTCTCAAGAGCATCTCAACTGCTGATATCGCAGACGCTCTTTGGCTGATATTTTCTCGCTTGGGTTTTCCCGGAGAAATATTGTCAGACCATGGCACTCAACTTATATCAGACACTATGTCACAGGTAATGTCTATGCTACACATTAAAAGGTCTCTCAGCAGTATCTATCACCCAATGTCTAATGGGTTGGTCGAACGTTTAAATAGAACTCTGAAAACTTTACTTGGTAAAATAACTGAGGATCATCCTCAGGATTGGGACAGGGTCTTACCCGCGGCTCTCTTTGCGTATAGAGAGGTCCCCAATGAGCATACGGGGTTTTCCCCGTTTGAACTTGTCTTTGGCGCGCAACCGCGCGGCCCTATGTCTTTACTTCACGATCTAATCACTGCCGATAATATTAGCGATGAGACTCAATCTTCTTATGAGTACGTCATTGCTCTTAGGCAAAAGATCATCGAGGCATGCAAACTAGCAACTTCGTCTTCCGAATTTGCTAAAGAAAAGGCAAGGCAGTTTGCAAATAAGAATAGATGTCTACGACAACTTTGTCCAGGTGACAAAGCTCTCGTTCTACTTCCTTCAAGGGAGAACAGACTTCTAATTGCATGGAAAGGTCCATATGCAATAGTCTCCAAAATTTCTGATGTCGACTATGTTGTCGATATTGATGGAAAGCATAAAACATTCCACATAAATATGCTCACGGAATTTTATGAAAGACCTGACTATTTGCAGCCTATTTTCCAGGCAACGGACAATTCTCAAGTACCTCATGGTCAGTACTCATCTCTGTCAGTTATACAGGATGAGGAAACTACTTTTTCTGATGTCAATCTTCCTCTTTCTATGGTCCCACTTTATTCTACGGAATCTTGGAAAAACGTGACCGTTTCTCCAAATCTTTCCGCTGAGGAACATCGACAAGTTTCTTCGATGTTGCAAACATTTCAGGATGTTCTTACAGACATCCCGGGACACACACATGTCATTGAACATGACATTGTGCTAACTGATCACAATCCTATCAGAGTCAGACCCTATCCAATACCTATCCATTTCCAGTCTCAAGTCGAGAAAGAATTGGATGAAATGATACGTTTGGAAATCATTGAACCATCCACTTCAGCATACTCTTCGTCTATGGTTATTGTTCGAAAGAAGGATAATAACATTCGCATTTGCGTAGATTATCGCAAATTGAACCAAGTTACGAAGTTCGATGCTGAACCTATGCCTTCATTAGAAGAGCTACTCAATAAACTTTCTAATTCTAGATTCTTTACCAAACTAGATTTGTCTAAAGGTTATTGGCAAGTCCCGCTAACTGAACGTGCCAAACCTTTTACAGCTTTTTCTACACCTAGGGGTTTATTCCAATGGAATTTCATGCCTTTCGGTCTTATGAACGCCCCTGCTACATTCGTACGCATGATGCGGCGAATTCTCGCATATCGTACAGATGTCATAGCATACCTAGATGATATCTGTCTATTCAGTGATTCCTGGGAAGATCACTATTTGGGTTTATACGAATTACTGTCTACTCTTCGCGAGTATAATTTGACTGCAAAACCCTCTAAAGCCTTTATAGGATTTAGTGAGATTTCTTTCCTAGGTCATCGTGTTGGTCGTGGTCTTTTAAAGACAGAGGACCACAATGTTTCAAAAATACTTAACATTTCGGTCCCTAAGACGAAGAAACAAGTAAGGAGTCTATTAGGTTTGATCCAATTCTACGGACGATTCATTCCGAATCTGTCCTCCATTATGGCACCGCTTTCTACTTTATTGAAGAAAGGGTCGCCTAATCTGATCCGCTGGTCTAAAGAATGTCAATCCTCATTGGACCAGGTTAAAGCCCTATTTTCATCTCCACCTATTCTTAGGTTACCTACTATTGAGAAGACTTTTGTTCTTCGAAGTGACGCCTCGTCAACTGGGATTGGGGCAGCACTAATGCAGGAGTATTCTGATACTCTGCATCCGGTGATGTATATCTCTAGGAAATTAAATGCTGCAGAAAAGAATTACTCGGTTTTAGACCGTGAGTTATTGGCTATGGTATGGTCTATTCTGAAGTTACAAAGATTTCTTCTAGGCGCACATTTCATTGTGGAAACCGACCAGAAAGCGCTTACTGCTATTCAGAGCAAAAACTTGAAGAGCTCGAGGTCCACTCGGTATGCCATAGCTCTTCAACCATTTCATTTCTCGGTTCGAGCTATCCGTGGTTCGGATAATGTGATGGCAGACATTCTGTCCAGATGCCCACACGATTCCACATGATTCTTCTGTCATATATATTTCCTGATATACAAGCCAATATTATAATGACATGTTAGTAGATTTTTTCTCACTTTTTTGGGGGGAATTTATAACATTGTACCATGTAATTATCTAAGAAGGCTTAGTTAGTGATATACGGGCCAAAAGATCACTCGGCCACATTTAAATAAATTATTTTCAGGATTGTATTAAGAGATTTACCAGTTGTCTTTAAGATTTGTGTTATTGATATTTTCGCAGCACATCATTGAAGATGCGAGATTGTGTCCATTGTGGAACTTTGAGGATATCAAGTCCTGTCCTAGATTGGGAGCGGATGATGTCCACATCTTCTTCTATTGAATGTTTATGTCAACGAAGATCAACACATGTATTACTTATTAGTTACTGATGCATTATATAATGTAATAAAATAGTGCGGTATATTAATATATTACACCGCTGTTTGCACAACACATTATATGATATCATAATAATATATTTAATTTCATATATTGGTATGAGAGTAATTTGACTTTTATTATGATGTTGCCAGCATTGTGGTTTGTGTTGGTGGCACCTTCCTGGGATATATACGCGTATACTTAGATAAATTTTTTCTCTAAGGACCTGGGATATGATCTCAGTTTCGCTCCAAGTGTTGAGCTATTTTGTTAGATATATCCGCGCATCATACGTGCGTTAGGAGCCTAGATTTTTCCGGCTCCAGGATTTAAAAAAAAAAAGTTTCATTTTTTTTTCCCGGGAGGGTGCGGTAATGTTACGCACAAATAATTACTTTTTCCAAAGTCTTTGTATGATCATTTTTCGTATGTATGATCATTTTTTTTTGACTGAAATGTGTATTATGTTTTTTACAGTCAAAGGGACATGACCCGAGTTATTGAGACTACAATTTTTTAGGAGTTTGCCTTCTCTTGTATAGAGACACGTTCGGTCTATAATTTCTTGAACGAAGCGTGACCATATCTCCTTATTTGGTAGTATCAGTCAACTGTTGTAGATGTCTGAAACATGTCTTAACTTTTCTGTTCATGTCCATAAAAGGCGCGACTGTGTAAGACTTTTATCTCGAATGTTCTTAGAATTGCTTTGTGTGAATTGATACTCACGTAGATGAGTTCTGCGCATGTCAAAAACTGGGAGTTCGTTCTGTGTGTTCCGCCCAGCTGGGCAGTTTAGAAATGGTCTGAGTAGCGAGCGGACGCAACCTGCGTCTTGTGATTTTCTGAGGGAAATACATTGTCTTTGTGAGTTAGTTAGCTAACTAGACAATTTCCCAGTATTATTCAAGCCTGCCTGGAGGCATATGTTCATGGTTGATTTTCCGAAATAAGGTAATTCCTCTTGTATCGAACTTTATGCTATCATCTAGAGGTTCGTCATTTTGTCGCCTTTTTTTGCTCGCCTGTGTGATTCAAAATGGAGAGGTACTTTGACTAGGATTAAGTCACCGGTATCTTTATACCTGAACTAGTTATATATATGGGTCGCTCTAGACCAACAAGACTATTGTCTGTGTTCCAGGATTCGTTATATCAGAGATCACGTCCAAGTCAGATGGTTAGACTTAGAAACGTTATAAAGGTCGGTATGACCTATATGCCCAGTATGCTATTCACGTGCAGACAGTAAACGGACTTATTGTATACATCTGATCTGCTAGCATCAGAAAGGGAGCATTTATTATTGTCTATGAACATTGAAGATCTGCAGCTGACACTGTTGCAGAAGTTATATATATTATGCATACAGCTTCACGAACCAGAACTTTATGATATCTGTTTACAATACAACTATTGAGTAGTGAATCCTACATGACTATCAGTTAATATGATTTTGAATGCTGCATTCGTTATACTATGCTGATGATGACATAAATATCATGACTGTTTTGTGGCGTGCAATAAATGGTATAAAACTAAAGCGAAGTTACCATTTCTATGACTCTACACGTCATGTTGCCTGTGGTGTACCCTATGAACTGTTCTACTGCAACACACACAGCAACATTCTAAATCAGAGAAGACACCTACATCTTGCACTTTAATACCAGGTGTCGATAGGGGTGGCAAGTTATCATTTCAGCTCAAATCCACCCTTATCAATGAGTCTATAAAGTGGTAGACACTTTACATTATAGAATCAATTATCTATCTATCTATCTATCTATCTATCTATCTATCTATCTATCTATCTATCTATCTATCTATCTATCTATCTATCTATCTATCTATCTATCTATCTATCTATCTATCTATATAACTATCCGTCTATCCGCCTATCTATCTATCTATCTATCTATCTATCTATCTATCTATCTATCTATCTATCTATCTATCTATCTATCTATCTATCTATCTATCTATCTATCTATCTGTCTGTCTGTCTGTCTGTCTGTCTATCTGTATGTCTCTCAGTCAGTCAGTCAGTCAGTCAGTCTGTCTGTCTGCCTGGCTGCCTTCCTGTCAGTCTATCTTCTGTCTGCCTGCCTGCCTGTCTTCCTGCCTGCCTATCTATCTATCTATCTATCTATCTATCTATCTATCTATCTATCTATCTATCTATCTATCTATCTATCTATCTATCTATCTATCTATCTATCTATCTATCTATCTATCTATCTATCTATCTATCTATCTATCTATCTATCTATCTATCTATCTATCTATCTATCTATCTATCTATCTGTCTGTCTGTCTTTCTGTTTGTCAGTCAGTCAGTCTGTCTGTTTGTCAGTCAGTCAGTCTGTCTGTCAGTCTGTCAGTCAGTCAGTCTCTCAGTCAGTCACTCTGTCTATCTATCTATCTATCTATCTATCTATCTATCTATCTATCTATCTATCTATCTATCTATCTATCTATCTATCTATCTATCTTTCTAGCTATCTATCTATCTATCTATCTATCTATCTATCTATCTATCTATCTATCTATCTATCTATCTATCTATCTATCTATCTATCTATCTATCTATCTATCTATCTATCTATCTATCTATCTATCTATCTATCTATCTATCTATCTATCTATCTATATATCTATCTATCTATCTATAACATTTCTTTTCCTCTTCCGCTCATTTTTGTGTGTGAATAATTTGTTTTATATCCATGTAATATCATTATTATATTCACTTTAAAATATTATTATATAATGTAATGTATGTGTGAATGTACCCACATAATACTGTACTTTAGAAATGTGAGTCGTGAGAATGTACCCGCATACCAAAAATACAGATTAATTGTAGACGGATTGACCGCATGAGTGAGTGTCGGTATACAGAATTTATTTATTTTTATTTATTGTTTTATTTATTTTATTTTATTATTACTTTTTTCCCCCATTTACTAGCTTGTTTGTTTAAAAAAAAAAACAACCCTACTCATTTTTTTAATTATGCTTGCATACTGTAAATGAATGCTGTTATGGTAACTTTATAATGTTGCATGCCTTTAAATTAATGCTTAAAGCATCATGTGGGAATGAAAGGATATAGTATGCACGATTAATGAGAGTGGAAGGGCAGAATGTTAGACGGGCCTGCGCGCCCAATTCTTTACCCTTCGAAAATAAAGTTCGTTCGTTCGTTCGTTCGTTCTATCTATCTATCTATCTATCTATCTATCTATCTATCTATCTATCTATCTATCTATCTATCTATCTATCTATCTATCTATCTATCTATTTATCTATCTATCTATCTATCTATCTATCTATCTATCTATCTATCTATCTATCTATCTATCTATCTATCTGTCTGTCTGTCTGTCTGTCTGTCTTTCTAGCTAACTAGATATCTGTTTGTTTGTCTCGCCGTCTCTCTGTCTCTCTTTCTCTCGCTCTCTCTCTCTCTCTCTCTCTCTCTCTCTCTATCTAATTTTGTAAGAAATGTGAGAGAAAGAAACAAAAGCGTAAAATTACCAGAAAATAGAGACAAAAGACGGATGAATATGAAAGTGGAACAAGTGGAAAGTCTTGAAGTTTTGAAGTAGAAATATGATTGGTTATTTTATGATTTTTTTACAAACGGTTGCTGTTTTTGAAAATGACTACATTATCTGTTGTTGGTTGTTTAGTGATGGCACACGAATAAACGAGTACAGACTGTCTTTGATTTACCACGTACGGCCGATTAGTACCACTTGCACTTACGACTGCCATCTCCGGAAATCCTGTTATATAGTTTTTTTGTGTTAATTTTGACACCCGACGGTCGGTCGTACATATTATTTTTATTATTTACTCATTATTTATTAGAGTGCGTTACTCTACAATACAGTAATTTTATGTTATAATTTATAAATTTTAGCATTCACGTATAGTAATTGTTTACATATCCTAATGGTACATATAGTATAAAGCGATTTCCGACTTACAACCACTTCGATTTACGACGAGGTCGTCGGAACGGAACCAGCTCATAAGTCGAGAGGACTGTATGTGTAAAGACGCTAATACAGAAGCTACTCGCTATTGAGGAGATTCTGTATAAAGACGATAATACAGAGGGCTCCTCGCCGTTGAGGACATTCTGTACATAGACGATAATACAGAGGGCTCCTCGCCGTTGAGGACATTCTGTATAAAGACGATAATACAGGGGGCTGCTCGCCGTAGAGGACATTGCCCGCTGAGGACATTCTGTATAAAGACGATAATACAAGGGGCTCCTCGCTGTTGAGGACATTCTGTATAAAGGCGATAACACAGGAGGCTCCTCGCCATTGAGAAAAGTATAAATATAGACACTAATACATTACTAAGTGTGATTCGATTGCATAGCTAGGCGGGGTTGTCGCACGGAAGGTCCAGGGTTTGAATCCTGGGTAAGCCACTCATGTCTGTTGTTTTTCTGTTGTCTAGTGTTCTACTTCTTTATTTCATACGAGTGCCTGATAACATACCTTTATGTTTGTCTCATATTAATTTATGGCTAAGATGTACGGCAGCCAGGTAATAAATTAAAAGTTCAGCTATTTTTTTACTCGGGCAATGCTGGGTATAACTGCTAGTATATATATATATATATATATATATATATATATATATATATATATATAATATATATATATATATATATATATATATATATATATATATATATATATATATATATATATATATATATATATATATATATATATATATATATATATACGAGGGGCGTTCAGAAAGTAATGCACCACATCGTTGTTCTCAGGAGCTGTTTATTTAAAAAGCATGAAATTTATACACAATATACATGGATATGTCATGTAAACATCGGTATTATTCAACATAATCCCCATCAACTTGTACGGCTTTATGCCAGCGCGAAACAACTGCATGTATTCCTAGCCCGTACCAGATTTTGTCTTGATCATGTAGCCATTTTTTTGCTGCATGAATCACTCCTTCATCATCTTCAAACCTTGTCCCACGGAGTGCATCTTTAAGTGGACCAAATAGATGAAAATCAAAGGGTGCCAAATCGGGACTATAGGTTGGATGGGGTAGTACAGTCCAACCCAATTTAGTGATTGTTTCCCGTGTTGCCAGACTTGTGTGAGGTCGCGCGTTGTCGGGAAGGAGAAGCAGGTCTGCTGGATTCTTGTGTGGCCGAAATCTGCGAAAACGTTGATTGAGTTTTTTCAATGTCTTAATGTAAGCTTGCGAATTGATTGTCTCTCCTCTTGACATAACGTCCACAAGAATCACACCTTCAATTTCCCAAATGACAGTGATCATGACCTTTCAAGCTGAAGGAATTGTCTTGAATTTCTTTCTTCTTGGTGATTGCGGATGATGCCACTCCATTGACTGTCTTTTTGTCTCAGGTTCAAAATTATGTACCCAGGCTTCGTCACCTGTAACGATCTTAGCCAAAAAGTTCTCTCCAT
This sequence comes from Oreohelix idahoensis, assembly GCA_024509875.1. NCBI lineage: Eukaryota > Metazoa > Mollusca > Gastropoda > Stylommatophora > Oreohelicidae > Oreohelix > Oreohelix idahoensis. The sequence continues at coordinate 41,986 of JAMPIV010014891.1, forward strand.
CAGCATTGAAACGCTCCAACAATTCAGAAGAAATTGCTTTCCTTTGCAATCGGTGGTCATTTGTGAGACTTCGAGGAACCCATCTTGCGCAAACCTTAGAAAATCCGAGAGTTTTTATAACTGCATTTGCACTACCAATGCTGACTGACAGCTGTAAGGTCAATTGTTGAGTAGTGATTCGCCTATCAGTAAGAATAATGCCCTCAGCGCATTTCAACATTTCTGCGTTGGTGGCTGTGGCAGGACGTCCACAGCGCGGCCGATCAAGCAGCTCCGTATCTCCACTTCCTGATTCTTTGATTCTCTGAACCCAGCAACTGACTGTACTCCTGTCGACTGCAAAACTTCCATACACATCACATAGACGCTTGTGAATGTTCACAACAGTTTCCTTCTCTTCGACGAGAAATTCTATCACAATTCGCTGCTTTTAACGCAAGTTGCTAACACGCTCCATTTCAACGGTTTAGGGCAGCCGTATTATTTGGCCGGTTGCGGTGCAATTTAGTGCACACAATTGGCACATGCCATATTTGAAGTGTGCAAAATTTCATGCTTCTATCTTCATTATTAGCTGAGAAAAACATATATGTCACGGAATTGCCTCCCCTGCTTTGCAGTGTGGTTCAACAGTGGCCAAAACTCAACAGTATCTAATATGGGTCTTCAAATGTGTCTATCATCGCACAAGATTGCTCAAGGCAAAATTGAAGATAGAAGGATAGTGATGCTTCTATCTCAGTATTCATAAGATATTTCAGAAGTCAATAACAATGCTGCGTTGAGCAGGGCAATTGTTAACTTATATGTGATCCGCCGCCTTTTATGAAGAATTAAGCAATTATTAATTTCAGCTCGTTCAAGCCCCCCCCGATTTACTCAGTGGAATTCTTCTTATTCTGGTATAGCTCTGTTTAGAGTGTATTTAGTAAATTGACTGAGACAAACATGCAGTACCTTCAAAAGGATTAAAGCTACGTTAAATTTGTATATTTACAAATAACAGATTTAATAATAATTTAGGTTTTAACAAGGTTTTAAAAAAATGACTAATTACAAGGTATTTATCAGAAAATTATCATCATTGTGTGATGTAATGGCAGTTTGTAAAGGAAGTCACTTGGCAGCATTTATGTGTTATGTAGCTGTCACTGGCGGTTCTGCTCCTTCTGATGTTTTGGTTCTTGGTAGACTGGATCGAAGATCGCGCTCGTCACTGGTCAAAGTTGTATGGCGCAGAACGTTCCCATAAGTGTCAGGGAGCGTCTACAAAGTTGCTCCCTCGTCTTTAAGCCCCGTATGATGATGGTATCTAGCTTCGACTTCAGGCCACTTGTACAGTTCATGTTCCAGAGATAGTACCATCAACTAGTACCACCAACTAGTATGGTAAAAGAAGAGAAACGAATACCCTCTGAGTATTGAGTTTCCCGACACATACTTATGTGTCCCTATTCTTCCTATTCCACAACCCCATCTATTTCAGACTTTACCCTCGATGAGAATTAAGCTTAATCCCTCGAGAGAAAATTTCCTTTACATTTAAATTGAATAGCTTTATATTTACTTTACATTCAAATGAAAAGGTTAAATAATATAGATAGAATATTTTTTCATTAACATCTACACTGGTTGAAAAGCTTGAAACTTTCATTAATTTTAAGGTGAATATGCTTACATAGACATTTACGCGGGTTTGAAAATGTAAATATTATAATTAGAATGTTCATCATTTCTTTCATCTTTCCCTTCCTGCTCCATATGGAACTTGGGACTACCTATGCTTTTAGTTCTTTAAGAAACTAGTAATAAAGCAGTAACCAGCCCTTGCAGTGGTGGTTCATAAAATCATCATCCTATATGCTGAGGTTGCCAGCCTCAAATGACGTGGACATCCACTAGCAATTTTCACATATTATCATTCACATGGCAATATATACATATTAGTTTACATGTTAGTACTGACAATTATAGAATGTAAAATGTACAACTTACGCCAATCTTGGCTCAAAGACTGTTTGCTCAGAGAAATAAAGGCACTTGAATAGTCCTCTTACACGTGTTCTTGGGGTTCGTTACTTTAACAATAATTCCCACTTAAACTCCGTGTTTCAGATTCCTCAGATTCCGGTTTTCCTTGTTAAAATGGTAGAGTTTATTCGGGGCTCTGAAGTCCTCAAAATCGCTCAAACAATAGTCCGGTCCGATATATTAATCTCGATTCTAAGCGTAACTCTGGCAAGCGATTCTCACAGTGTCTTAAAACTGCGAAAGTGTCAGGTTATATGGCTCTTCGCCTCCCCCGCAGTTGTTTGGTACGATTATAGGCGACGTCCAATCGGGAATTTAGTGGTTCCTCTATATCGAAATCCTGCCAACCGTTTTAAAACTGCATATTTAAGGTGGGGGGGGAGAAATTCAAAACTATTCCGACATGGAATATTATGTGCGTGCTGCAAAAGGTCACGTCTTCCATATATGGAAGTGACAAGTCCGTACACTCTTTCGACTATGTGTTTCAGATGTAACACCTAACTTTCCTCTAACGTAATGTCTCTGAAACAGGTAGACAGGAAATGAGGATGTCATGCATGGCTGTCCAAAATGTATCGCACAGACAAGTAATCTCTTTATCCGACGCTTACGCACACAAAATCCGTCTGCGGGAGAGTAATTTTATCGCCTGGCACGGCTTGAGCAACCAAAACTATACGAACCTGACCAGGCCCATATGGGTTTTACCTGCGTCAATCTCCGCACAAGCTGTAAAGCGCCAAGAAAACGTGATAAATTATCACCAAAACAGAGCGTCAAATGATTGTAAATACCAAATATCCGTTTGATAAGATATAATTAAATGTGTCGATCCCCCCGAAATTCCAGGTAATCAGTACGTACAACAAAGGTAACTGACTGATTACTGCCGTGGTGAAGAAGAGATCTACCCGAAATTATGTGACACTATATATATATATATATATATATATATATATATATATATATATATATATATATATATATATATATATATATAATCAAGACTTTGACTGCATTAATTATACAAGTCTGGTTACTTGCCACACTCCCACTTTGACCACGATTGCTGATGACTTCTTCTTCTGTGTTCAGTTTGTAGCCATGCTAAATCTGCAGGCCTAGCGCGTAGACGAAGTCCACAGTCTTTGCCAGGTCAGCGCAGCAGCCCCATAGCTTTTGTCTGAGCTCAACACCCACTGACCAGGTCAGGCGTCGTGGATCATTGCTGATAATAGAAGTTTCTTAATTCCACGTCGGGTAACTGTTTAGCACACGAATCTGATAGCAATGTCCTGGGTTACCTCGCTGCCATTTGTCGTAAAATGGCGTCTGTCTCACAAAACGAATTCTAAATATTCTGACCATGCCGCGCGCCATACATGGTAGAAAGATAAGATACACTGACCAATGAAAACGCTTTCTAAGTCTTGTGTTTACAACTGCTGGGAAAATAAAGATGGCAAGACCCTATTTGTGTAACATGATTAACTTCGGAATTTTACCACAGCAGTATGGAAGAAGTACCACTTGAAAGAGGTTATCAAAACAATATTAGGGATGTTACTCTACCAGTAAGTAGTAATACTTTTACTAATAATATTATAGGACGGGAGAAATCTTAGGTTAAATGCATTCGAAGCTTCAGGTTGGCCTAAATTTAGCAGTTTAAACTATGAAGAACAGAAAGTGCAAATAGTAACCAAAAAGATTATTACATAGATATGTAAAGCCTAATTCAAAGTATAAAGTAAGCTTTAAATGACTAAAATTGCGTCAGGAATAACAAAGATACTAAAAAAAGTAGTTTTCCTACATTGTACAAAAGGCAAAACGGTACCCATATGATAAATTCTCCTTTTGCAAGACAGACGTCATCATCATCAGTTGATAAATTCTCGTAAGGTGGATGGACGTCATCATCATCAGTTGATAAACTCTTAATACAAGACCCTTGCCCTGAGCAAGAGACATGCTGAAAAAATCTGAAGCTCACTCGAACATCACCAGAGTTAAATACTGTGTTGTTGTGTTGCTCGTGGTTTGAGTATGGAATGTCAACTTGACCTACGCAGTGGTGTGTAGACATAGATTAAGTGTATAACATGCGAATGATAAGAAGAGTTCGTGGTGTTGAAAAATGTTCTTTTCTCACACTCATGTATGGCTGGAAGTCATCGACACCAACGACTGTGTACCTTTACTACAGTTTAATTTGGACGTACACACTCGACAGCACAGATAGTGACAAATCACAGGTTGGCATAATACATCATGGTACAGTGGATAAATGGTCTTGCAATGTTACATGGGCACTCATGTAGAATAATAGTATAATGGACTGTCAGTAGCCAAGCACTCAGTATTGCCCATATATATATCATCTGAGTTTACTGACAAAGCACGTCAGATTATAAACAATGTCCAAGATGGCTTCTAGACCTAACCTCGTCTAGCGAAGATTCCTTAACATAATGTCTAGCACAGATTTTTCCATATAATCAAATTGAACCGCTAGCAATGGGTTCTCATGTGTAGCAGTGATCTCTGGACTAATCAAGCGATAATATGGGCATCCCTTTTCTCTTCTTGAAAGTCACTAAATGTTTGGTTACAAGATGGCTTCTCTCGTGAGCTGTCACTCACGTTTGGATACAGATAATGAATCTGTCTTAAAGTTAGTCATTCATTAAATGTTTCATTGCTCTGTAGATTCTATCATGATACAATTGACTGCATTCTACAGGATATAGTGCTGCTAGGAATCAGAGTCGTTTTCCATCTAGTTAAATGCATCCTCTCAGATGTACAAAATCGTACCTATCGAAAAACGGTGGCTTCGTACGAGAGTTCAAAAGAGTATCTTTTATTACCTGGGTATCAGAAATATGATTCTGCCATTCCTTGGCAATAAGAATGAACACTGGGGTAAAGCATACATGATAGGTCTAGACGACTATCACTTTCCCCATAAATATAGAGATCACTTTTTCCGGCTACAAGCCGACATAGAAAAAACACAGCCCATCATCAGGGCGAAGCCAAAACACACCTCTCTAGCGACACATCCGCCGAACAGCCTTTGACCTCTCTAGAGACAAAAGAACATATAGTTCGACTTAGATATGTAAAGATATACAGATATAAGACAGACTCGTCCTACTCAGACAAACAATACACATAAATTCAGGCCATAGATATTCTGAAGCAAGAACAATCTATTATTACCCAAACAAAGAATAAATCGCAGTAAAACTGGATTCATCCGCGGAGTTCGATCGAAAGAGACGACACAACTTTCAAGGGAAGTAACTCAATAATGACTTTTCCTTAAGCACTAACAAGTATCTATTTTGTTTACAAAATATTTGCGAACATAACAAGTATACCAATGTATAATATTGTAAGATATCAAAGACTGCACGTAACAGTCTTACCACACCTCCCGGGAAAAAAAAAAATGGAACATTTTTTTTTTTTGAAATACATCTAGGAGCAACGTACAATAGGCTCACAACGCATGAATAATGCGTAGATGAAAATATCAGGAATAAATATAACGCCTAATATGAGGCTAAGTCGACTTATGGAGCGACTGGTGAGAATGTGTCTCATAAACTGAGAGAAATTATTTCTCTACAAGTATATTTTTCCAGGAAGGTGTCATCAAAGTATAATACAATTCTGGCAATTACACGATGCCTAAAAAAATTCATACCATAATTTCGTATTAGATATCTTAAATTTATGATTTATGAAGAAAAATCATCAAAGCACAGCGGTGAATAAACATCAATGAACCGCTATGTAGTGATCAATCATTATATTATTAAATTACAAATGTGTATCTATCATGATATAGAAAAGGAACTACTATAGAACTAGACATATCAAGAAGTCTAAGCCCTAATAGTATGTGGAATCATGTGGGCATCTTGACAGAATGTCTGCCATCACATTATCTGATCCACGAATAGCTCGCACAGAGAAATGAAAAGGTTGAAGAGCAATTGCATATCGAGTAGACCTCGAGCTCTTCAAATTCTTACTCTGTATAGCAGTAAGAGCTTTTTGGTCGGTTTCTACTATGAAATGTGCGCCTAAAAGGAATCTCTGTAGTTTGAGGATCGACCAAACCATAGCTAATAGCTCACGGTCTAAAACCGAATAATTCCTTTCTGCCGCATTAAGTTTTCTGGAAATATACATTACAGGATGCAGATTTCCAGAGTACTCTTGCATTAGTGCCGCTCCAATCCCAGTGGATGAAGCGTCACTACGAAGAACGAATGTCTTATCTTTAGTAGGTAGCACTAAAATAGGTGGTGTTGAAAACAATGTTTTAATCCTATCCAGAGAGCATTGGCATTCCTGAGACCAGTGGACCATATTAGGCGAACCTTTCTTTAGAAGTATTGAAAGAGGTGCCATGATAGAGGATAGATTCTGAATGAATCTGCCATAAAATTGAATAAGACCTAACAGACTTCTCACCTGTTTTTTAGTCTTAGGGATCGAGATGTTAAGTATCTTACTAGTATTATGGTCCTCTGTCTTTAGGAAACCATGACCAACTCGGTGGCCTAGGAAAGAAATTTCGCTAAAACCAATATAGGCTTTAGAGGGTTTCGCTGTCAGGTTGTGCTCGCGCAAAGTAGACAGCAATTCATCTAACATTGAATAGTGATCTTCCCAAGTATCGCTGAAAAGACAGATGTCGTCTAGATATGCAATGACATCTGACCGATAAGATAGGATTCGGCGCATCATGCGTACGATTGTAGCTGGTGCGTTCATAAGACCGAAAGGCATAAAATTCCATTGGAACAAACCTCTAGGTGTTGAAAAAGCCGTGAGAGGTTTGGCGCGTTCAGATAAAGGAACTTGCCAATATCCTTTAGACAAATCAAGTTTAGTGAAAAAAATGAGATTTGGAGAGTCGAGTAAGTAGCTCTTCCAGTAAAGGCATAGGTTCGGCATCGAACTTCGTTACTTGATTCAATTTTCGATAGTCAACGCAAAGACGTATGTTATTGTCTTTTTTACGAACAATAACCATCGGCGAAGAATATGCAAAGGTGGATGGTTCGATTATTTTCAAATCTATCATCTCATCCAACTCTTTCTCAACCTGTGCTTGAAAATGTATAGGTATAGGATAAGGTCTAACCCTAATAGGAGTATGGTCAGTTAGAACAATGTCATGTTCAATGACATGCGTTTGTCCAGGGATGTCAGTGAGTACATCCTGAAATGTTTGCAACATAGTTGAAACTTGTCGCTGTTCTCCTAGAGACAAATCAGGAGAGACAGTAACGTTCTTCCATGATTCACTAGAATGAAGTGGGATCATTGGAAGAGGAAGATTTACATCTGAAAAACTTGTTTCCTCATCCTGTATCACGGACAGTGATGAGTAATGACCATGTTGTACTGGAGAATTGTCCGTTGCTTGGAAAATGGGTTGCAAATAATCCGGACGTTCATGGAATTCAGTAAGCATATTGATGTGGAAGGTTTTATGCTTCCCATCAATATTGACAATATAGTCGACATCGGAAATTTTCGATATTATATCGTACGGACCTTTCCAAGAAATAAGTAGTCTGTTTTCCCTACAAGGTAGTAATACAAATGCTTTGTCACCAGGACAAAGTTGTCGTAAGCATCTCTTCTTATTGGCAAATTGCCTTGCCTTCTGTTTCGCAAATTCAGAAGAAGAAGTTGCTAATTTGCATGCTTCGATAATCTTTTGTCTCAACGCGATGACATATTCGTAGGATGACTTTGTGTCATCGTCAATATTGTCAGCTGTTATGAGATCATGAAGCAACGACATAGGGCCACGCGGACGCGCGCCAAAGACGAGTTCAAAGGGAGAAAATCCTGTATGTTCATTGGGTACCTCTCTGTAAGCGAAGAGGGCCGCAGGTAAAACTCTGTCCCAGTCTTGAGGATGATCCTCAGTTATCTTCCCTAGTAAGTTTTTAAGTGTTCTATTAAGGCGTTCGACCATACCATTAGACATTGGATGGTAGATACTACTTAAAGATCTATCTATCTGCAGAGTAGACATTACTTGAGACATGGTATCTGATATTAGTTGGGTGCCATGGTCTGACAATATGTCTCCGGGGAACCCCAGACGAGAAAATATAAGCCAAAAAGCATCTGCAATATCAGCAGTAGTAATGCTCTTCAGAGGAATAGCCTCTGGCCAACGTGTGCACATATCAACACACGTCAAGATAAACTGATGTCCTCTGGCAGACTTGATCTTAAATGGACCAATAATGTCTATGGCCATTTTTTGAAACGGCCGAATAGGAATGTCCGCCGCCTGAATGGGTGCAGCATGCCGTGGACCTTTGGATTTAACTTCCTGACATACTTTACAAGATCGACAATAAATCCGTATGTCCTTGTTTACCAATGGCCAAAAGAAAGCCGCAAGGACTCTTGACTTAGTACGGGAAAAACCCATGTGTCCAGCACACTGAGAGTCGTGAGCGTGCTGCAAATTTTTAACTCTCAAATTCTTGGGAACCAGGATTTGAGAATGACTTGACGTAATGGAGTCTTGAACCATACGTACAAGTACGCCATTCTTCTTTGTAATCCACGATTTACGACTTGTGTCTTTATTCGGATCACCTTTAGTTGCAAGAATGAAGAATTTCTTCAGAGTGGGATCATCTTCTTGCTGTTTTATAAACGAGTCACGAGACATTACCAAGGGATCATCTTGGTTATGCACTTCATTATCTTCAGTAGATGAAGTTTGAGGCATATTAAGAGCCTGAGCTCTAGTGACTACAGCGTTAGCAATCTGCATGTTTTGCCTTTCCCACGCGGAAATTTGTTGCGGAGTGCATTCTTTGACTCCATGAATGCGACCGATGATGAGGTCAGCGATCGGATTCGGAAGAAGACATGCGTGTACATCTCCTGTAAAGAAAGGAGTAGCAATCCTAATGATAGCAGTAGAGTATTTCTCTAATGTGCCGCCAAATGTTACACATTTGACTACTTGTCCAGTGGCACGGGAAGGATCTACGAGTGACTGCCTAACACCAATTGTGGTGCATCCAGAATCAAATAGCACAGAGACTGGATTGTTATTTACTAAACCCTTATGTAAGACAAGAGAACCTCTTCCATCATGCGCGACTGATGCAGGAAGAGCAGGAAGAGGATGGCCACAGCTTAAAGTAGACACTGTGGTTGGCTCAAATAATGTTTTGCATTGGGGGCACTGAGATGCTCTCCCAAAATCAAAAGCGGCACATGCCATATTACTAGCATCATTATTATCTTTACTCTGTTTATAGGCTTCATGGGACTCTTGTTGTGCAGAGTTTGCCTGAAAATGTGGTTTATGTCTTTTGTTTTGAGATCTACCTCGGTTATTATCACCTCTGTGGTTATTGTTACCTCTATTGTAACCCCTATTTGGGTTTGAGTCATAGTTCCCTTGGTTACCATTATCATATTCATTATAATGAGTATCTCTGTAATTATGATCTTGTTGACTCCAAGACGGATAACCCGGATAGTTTCTATAATTACTTCCTCTACGGAAATTCCTATAATTATGACCACCCCTGTGTCGCGAGCTATCAGCTCGTCTCCAGTTCTTTGAAGAAGAACCCTGAAATGACTGGAGGCGAAATCTCAGGTTATTATTTATGTCTAACCTGACATTGATTTTACGTGAGTATCCCTTTATTTCTTGTACATAGTCGCCGATTTCGGATGTGGTACCCATTGTAACCCCTAGCTGGGTTTCGGCTCAGGAGCCGCCTTGAGTCCCTGGTCGACACTCATTTTCTCTTCAAATGTCCTCAGGTCTCGAGTTAATCCAGTCCAAATCCCGGTCGAAGAAAAATTCCTCCTCGTCTCCCGGGTTTGATGTTACCAACCCGGTCGCCAGAGCGGTGTTGTAACCACAGTTACGCTGAGAAGAACCCTGAAATGATTGGTTACCTTGGTTTTGATAACTATTATGGTTACCTTTTTTATCAAATCTGTTTTGAGGTCCCTGAAATCTGTGTGAATAATTGGGATTGTATGGTGTTGCTGAAGCAACTGGCATACTCTCCTTAATCTTAGTGTTGCCAAAAGTCACGTCGGGGTGTGCAGTGACATATTGGGAACAATATTCTTCCATTTCCTTTAGAGATTTGGGTTTACGCTCATGTATAAATTCAAGGAATGGTTTGTTAACACATGACATAATCTTATCTCTGAGCAACAAATCCATAAGTCCTTCATACGTTTTTTCTGTTTTGGAAAGCTCAATCCAACGATCAACTGTGAGACGTGCCTTTGCAGTGAATTCTGAGAATTCTACACCTGTCTCAGGCACCATCGTCTTAAACAAAAGTCGATAGCCTTCCTCACTTAGCTGGTATTTTTTTTATCAAAGCCGCCCTAATGACATCATAATTATCCTTATCTGCTTCTCCTACAAGGCATAATCTAGTCAAAGATTCACCTTTCAAGTTTTCTGCTAATTGATTAGCGTATTGTGATTTATCCACATTATGTGTACGACAAGAACGTTCAAATCTATCCAGCCAGAATGTAATATCGTCACTGGACTGATTGAACGGTGGAACCTTAACCTTGTAAGTAGAAGGTTTACCATTACCACTAGATGCCTGATTAACATTACTCATACTTGTCAATCTCAATTTCTCTAACTCAAATTCATGTTCTCTTATTGCTTTTTTTTTCTTCAGCTTCTCTGTCTAATCTTTTTTGTTCAGCATCATTGTCTAATCTTTTTTTGTTCAGCTTCCCTGTCTAATCTTTTTTGTTCAGCATCCCTGTCTAATCTTTTTTGTTCAGCATCCCTGTCTAATCTTTTTTTGTTCAGCTTCCCTGTCTAATCTTTTTTTGTTCAGCATCACTGTCTAATCTTTTTTGTTCAGCAGCAGCTTCTCTTTCTAATTTTTTTTGTTCAGCTTCAAATCTCCTTTGCTCCATCTGCATCTGCAATTTCTTTTGTTCAGCAGCAGCCTCAGCTTCTCTTTCCAATCTTTTCTCTTCAGCCAGAGCTTTTCTCTCTTCTGCAGCAGCTTTTCTCTCTTCAGCAGCAGCTTTTCTCTCTTCTGCAGCTAATGCTTTGTCATATTGAGCAACCGCCCATTCTTCTAATTGTTGACCAGTTTTATCAAGGGATTTCCCTTGTGTAATGAAGTATTCTAATGTAGACATGAAGTCTAACAATAATACTAATCACTTGAAACAATAATAATACCACAAGTTCTTAATGACTTGATTAATCAGTACACTATCCCAATATCTGTGGGTCACAAGCCTTAATAAGGTCTTGTATAACAGTAATAATAATCAAGTACTGGTTTATACCATAATCCAAGTGCAGTGCACAGGCAATAGTGTCTTATGAAATATACCTATATAAAACATATGTCAACCAACAGAATACATAAAGTACAAATAGGACTGACAATACGAAAACGTTTGCAGAAATCAAATAAATCAAATAGGGAAATCAATGAAGATAATCACTGAATCTGCAAGGGATAACAACACAAATGACGTCACAGTATATGAATATAAATTGTGAATAGAACTGAAAGATAGAAAAGGGTAGACCAACAAATTACAAACAAATCAAAACAAAACTAAAGAACAAGAAATATTACAAAAATAACAATAATTACAGTCTTCACAGCTAACACAAAAGCAACAGTTGTCGCAGCAAATTTTCAATCAAGAAAATTGCACCTATAGAAAACGCCCACAACGGACCCTCTATGACGTGGGATATTCTGTTGTGAGGACTCCGCCCAACCTAAACACAACCCGCTGACATATAAACTAACATACTATACAAACAAATAACATGTAAACATAAATATATAAATTATGTGTATGATAGTATGTGTTGCAAAATAGGCTCAGTTTTACAGTAATGGCAAAGTTATTTTTATGAAAATAAACAAACTGCCACTTTATTCAATTAAACATTCTGGCCTTAAATATTAAAGTTCATATATAGAAAACAAGAAGATCCATCGATGAAAATAGGACTTCTTAGTTCAATAATACTGTCTTCCTGTTAATATTGACAAGAATTGATCCAACTGTTCTGTGAAACTCTGTAATGTCTAATGTAAAAATGTCAACAACGCTGACCTACATACTGCATTCACTTGACAGGTCACGTGACGAAGTGTTGACAAAGAGCAAACCAATACTGCAAGTGTGTCGTATCAGCCACAGGAAACGGTCTGGTATCGGTAATCTGTTGACTTCTCAACTTCTGCGAGGTCAAACCCAGAAAGCTGGTCCACCAGTTGATAAATTCTCTTTTTTGGAAGACAGACGTCATCATCATCAGTTGATAAATTCTCGTAAGGTGGATGGACGTCATCATCATCAGTTGATAAACTCTTAATACAAGACCCTTGCCCTGAGCAAGAGACATGCTGAAAAAATCTGAAGCTCACTCGAACATCACCAGAGTTAAATACTGTGTTGTTGTGTTGCTCGTGGTTTGAGTATGGAATGTCAACTTGACCTACGCAGTGGTGTGTAGACATAGATTGAGTGTATAACATGCGAATGATAAGAAGAGTTCGTGGTGTTGACAAATGTTCTTTTCTCACACTCATGTATGGCTGGAAGTCATCGACACCAACGACTGTGTACCTTTACTACAGTTTAATTTGGACGTACACACTCGACAGCACAGATAGTGACAAATCACAGGTTGGCATAATACATCATGGTACAGTGGATAAATGGTCTTGCAATGTTACATGGGCACTCATGTAGAATAATAGTATAATGGACTGTCAGTAGCCAAGCACTCAGTATTGCCCATATATATATATATCATCTGAGTTTACTGACAAAGCACGTCAGATTATAAACAATGTCCAAGATGGCTTCTAGACCTAACCTCGTCTAGCGAAGATTCCTTAACATAATGTCTAGCACAGATTTTTCCATATAATCAAATTGAACCGCTAGCAATGGGTTCTCATGTGTAGCAGTGATCTCTGGACTAATCAAGCGATAATACGGGCATCCCTTTTCTCTTCTTGAAAGTCACTAAATGTTTGGTTACAAGATGGCTTCTCTCGTGAGCTGTCACTCACGTTTGGATACAGATAATGAATCTGTCTTAAAGTTAGTCATTCATTAAATGTTTCATTGCTCTGTAGATTCTATCATGATACAATTGACTGCATTCTACAGGATATAGTGCTGCTAGGAATCAGAGTCGTTTTCCATCTAGTTAAATGCATCCTCTCAGATGTACAAAATCGTACCTATCGAAAAACGGTGGCTTCGTACGAGAGTTCAAAAGAGTATCTTTTATTACCTGGGTATCAGAAATATGATTCTGCCATTCCTTGGCAATAAGAATGAACACTGGGGTAAAGCATACATGATAGGTCTAGACGACTATCACTTTCCCCATAAATATAGAGATCACTTTTTCCGGCTACAAGCCGACATAGAAAAACACAGCCCATCATCAGGGCGAAGCCAAAACACACCTCTCTAGCGACACATCCGCCGAACAGCCTTTGACCTCTCTAGAGACAAAAGAACATATAGTTCGACTTAGATATGTAAAGATATACAGATATAAGACAGACTCGTCCTACTCAGACAAACAATACACATAAATTCAGGCCATAGATATTCTGAAGCAAGAACAATCTATTACTACCCAAACAAAGAATAAATCGCAGTAAAACTGGATTCATCCGCGGAGTTCGATCGAAAGAGACGACACAACTTTCAAGGGAAGTAACTCAATAATGACTTTTCCTTAAGCACTAACAAGTATCTATTTTGTTTACAAAATATTTGCGAACATAACAAGTATACCAATGTATAATATTGTAAGATATCAAAGACTGCACGTAACAGTCTATTTTATGATAGTTATTGCATTCCTCGGGGATTCCATCTCGTACGTCCGACGTCAGACTATATATAGACTTGCCTAACGAACTCGGTTAGTCACAATTATTTGAAAGACACAGAAAGCGGGGGAAAGAAGAGCATATGTTTAGAGCAAGTGTTTGCCTTCTGTACCTGTAAAGCTCACCTTAATCAACCATTAAGGGCTTGTCTCTGTGTGTGCCTGAGGGTAAGAACAAATATATATATATATATATATATATATATATATATATATATATATATATATATATATATATATATATATATATATATATAGTTATGTGTAATTATATTGATTAATCCATCTGTGCGATACGACGTGTATAAGATGTGTTAGGAGTGGACAGTGTGTACTGATGAAACTTACAGACTCATGTGTAATTCGAGAGGCTAAACCCGCCTTCGGAAATATTAATATATTGAGAAAGATGGTCAATTGTGTCTGTAAGTTAGGAAATGTATTTAAAGAAGTATTTCTTGAATGGAATGAGACACCAACCAGGATCATAAAGAAGGATGCAAGGGATAGATTTACAGTATCGTTTGACATATTACTTAATAGTTTTACCCCCAACCAAATTATTGTATGGAGGCGAATCATGGAAAACTATTGATAATTAATAAGTTAGCAGAAAATTATGATCACATTGAATTAAAATGATTGATGTTACTATACTATACCTTGTGCATCTGCTTGCACGCTATGCTGAAACTGTCTATCGTCCCCATCTGTGTCATAGAGGGATATGGATAGATAAATACAGGGATTGCGTTTGAATTCATTGCAGGTTAATCCTTTAACCTAAAGTCTACAAATAAGAAGAGGCTTCTCTTACAAAAGTTGCAACGAATGCAGTGCCAGTCGGTGATAGCAGGCCAGTCATAACGTTTGTAGCTACTGGAACGATTTCATCTGAATATGATATCCAGCATAAAAGGGAGCCATCTGCAGTGACTCAGTTAAGTTGCATAGGGCAACTGTGTAGCTTATCCATCCTCACCAAACCTACGCATCCAGTTTGTGATGACCATAACAGCGTAGAGTATCAATAAACTTGTAATAATCATAATAATAATTCTTCAAGTGAATGATCAAGCCAGCTATTTTGTCTACAAGATGATAGACATTGTAACCCAAGAGAAAGACATTTGTGTTAAACTGTTCTTATTTATTTATGGTTGTAAAATATTTGATATTAATACTTTTCAAACAGAAAAGAGTAACTGTTTAATTAAATTGTAAATATTCACCAGAAGACATTCTTAAATTATTTAAGTTGAATTACAGTTCTTGTTGGTGAATGTAGATATAAATTACCCCTAGCAGATTCAGAAACACTATTAAATATCATAATCACAGAGGATGATCAGGAGAGGTAGCAGTTAGGGACTCAGAGTTCTACATCACCATCTTCTCTGGGAACTTACATAGCTTGACCCTACCTTTGTGTCCATACACCCTTACTCTCCTCAGAGAAGGGGGTATTACTCATAAGACCAGACTCTTATCTGGCACTATCCTGGTATCATCTGATACACCTTTATGTCCAGGATATCTTCTTATTTTTAAATAACATCTGAACCTCTTGCGACACCATTAAAACAAAGAAAGAAACAAAAACTTTTGACAAACTGTTTGTGGCATTTGTAAAAGTCAACGCGTCCTAGAGTTTCTAGCTCTTAAATTCACAATAATAAGAAGCATTTCGCCAAATAAAGAATTTCCAATGCAGAAATGTATTGTCTGCTGCTTAAATTTGCCCTCAAACACCTTTGACATCAGAAGACCGGAGAAGATTGACGACAAAGCACTTGGTCAAAGAGCAGGTGTCATTCTTAACGCTGTTGAGCGCAGAAAAGAACTTGTGGATGTGCTTCGATCAAATGTGCTGGAAATGATTTTTTATAGAGATGGAGACAATACTGTATTTTATTTAAACGTAGACTTCAGTACGAACCTGTTTTTTTTCATGCTTAAATGTATTTTAACTTATCAATGCTGTTATCTGCTGCATTATTGTTCATCCTGCCCCACCCTTTCCTGTAACCCTGTACCAATCTTGTAGCATCTCTTCTGCTGAAAGTCAGGAGAAGTACTCATGCAGCGCTCCTTCTGTGTTAGGTCATGATCTGCTCCTATGATGTACACGATTCGAATAGATCCAGATAATGCCAACCCCCCTTTTTTCCCCTTTTGTATTTCATGCAACATCACAGCTGTCATGTAAAAAAATAAGGTAATCCTTACTGAGCATGGAACCACCACTGCCACCGCCCCCCCCCCCCCCCTGCAGGAAGCCAGCATTAAACATTCACATGCTCTTACAGTGATGTTTTAGGTAACTGTTTGTTTCACATTGTCACGGGTTGTCTCCCCTTAGCTCTGCAGTAGTGGTCCAACAGTGGCCAAAACTCAAGAGTAACTGATGTGGGTTTTCATAGGTGTCTACCTTTGCACAAGATTACTCTTGGCAGAGTTGTAGATAGAAGGATGATGATGATTCTACCTCAAGATATTCGGAAAAGCGAGAACAATGCTGCAGTGGCTGAGCATATTAACTCTAGGATCTGCCGACCACTTTTGTGAAGGATTATGCAATCTTATAATTGCTCGTTCAAGCCTCCAGCTGAGTTAATTCAGCGAATTTCCTCTATTATTATTTAGTACATCTGGTTGAGTGTATTTAAGAAATTGTCTGAGACATACGGAAACAACACATTCAAAATGATTAAATCAACTTTAAATTTGGATTGATTTAAATAACAAATTTAATAATCACTTAGGTTTTAACAGTTAGTAAAAATTGAATATTCTTTAACACAAATTGGTCATCATCATATGATGTTAATGTAGAATTATATAAGGGGAAGTTTCACTTGGCAGCTTTTATTTGACTACTTAGCTGCCAATGAGGTTTCTGCTGCTGCTGGTGTTTTGGTACTTCGCAGATAGGTGCCTGGATTGCTCACGTTCCTGGTCAAGATTAAGAGTTGCAGCACGTTCCAAGTAGAATCAGGGAGTAACTGCAAAGCTGGTCCCGCCTCTCTAAGACCCGTCTGATTATGGTGTCTAGCGTCGACTTCAAGCCACTTATACCCTCACTTGTTCCAGAAATAGTACCCCCAACTGGTACCACCAACTAGTATGGCAAAAGACGAGAAACGAATACCCTCTGAGTATTGGAGTTTCCCGACACATACTTACGTGTCCCCATCTTCCTATTCCACCATCCCATCTATCTTCAGAATTTTTACCCTCTCTGAGAATTAATCTTAATCCCAGTGGGCGAAAAACTATATTTGCATTTAAATGAATAGTTTTATATTTAACTTTAGTTGAAAATGTTAACAATATAGTATGAATATATTTATATTTACATCGGTTGAAAAGGGTGTAAACCTTCATTGCAGTTAGAGTGAATATTTTTTAAATTTACACTGGTTGAAAAGGTTGAAACTTTCATTACATTTAGAGTGAATATGTTTTACATTTACACTAGTTAAAAAGGTTAATAATATAACATCATGTATGTACATCATGTCTTTTATCATTCCCTCCCTGCTCCATATGAAATTTGGGACTATCTCTGCTTTTGGTTCTTTATAAGAAACTCGTAATAAAGTAGTCACCAGCCGTGGCAGTGGTGGTTCATGAAATCATCATTCTATATGCTGTGGTTGCCAGCCTCAAATGACTTGGAGATCCACCAGCAATTTTCACATAATAATCTTCACATGTCAATATATACGTATTAGTTCACATGTTAATAATGAAAAAAATATAGAATTCAAAATGTACAACTTACTCTAATCTTTAGGCTCACAGACTGCTGGCTCAGAGAAATAAAGGCACTTGTAGAGGCCTTTTACACTTGGTATGGGGTTGCTACTTTAACAATAAGGTCCCACTTTGACTTGTGTTTCAGTTCACATAGATTCCGGTTTTCCGTGTTAAAATGGTGGAGTATTTCCTGGGCTGTTAAGTCTTGAAAATGCTCAAACAAGGTGCGGTCTGATAGATGAAAGCTGATTTTAGTCTTTACTCTGGCAAGGTCTGGTTGTGTTCTTGGCGCGAGTGAATTTTCACAATGTTCTACTCTGGCTGAAGTGTCAGGTTATATTGCCTGTCTTCTCCCGCATTTGTTTGTTACGATGTTAAGCAAGGCTCCAATCGGAAGGGGTATTGTTCCTTCATTCCGAGTGTCTGCAAATCGTTTCAACCATGCGTGTTTTGTGAGGTAATTCAAATTATTCCCTCATGAAAATGTCTGCGCGTTACTGCAAATATGGAATGAAAACATCCGATATTCTCTCGACAATGTTTACAACTAACATCTGCTCGGACTATTACAACATTTCCGCCCAGGTGTGTCCAACTGATAAGTGCGTGTGTTTAATCTGTCCACAGACAGGTAATTTATCGCCCGGCACGCCTTAAGAGGAATTATAATATAATTATAGAGGAATAATATTACTATCAGTACCAGCAAAAGTATTAAACAGAATCATCCTGGAGAGATTAAAAGAGTCCATAGACAAGCAACTGAGAGATGAACAAGCAGGTTTTCGACAAAATAGATCCTGTACAGACCAGATAGCCACATTGTGAATAATAGTTGAACAAATTCTGGAATGGAATTCACCGCTATACATCGGATTCGTCGACTATGAAAAGGCATTTGACAGTGTAGACAGAGAATCGCTTTGGAAATTGATGAGGTATTATGGAGTTCCCATGAAGATCATTAACTTAACAAAGAAGACCTATGAAGACATGACATGCAGAGTTCTTCATGAAGGACAACTTACAAAACCGTTTAGGATTAGAACGAGAGTGAGACAGGAATGCCTCTTGTCTCCATTTCTTTTCTTACTAGCAATAGAGTGGGTTATGGAAACATCGACATCACACAACAGAAATGGAATCCAGTGGAATCTGACTAAACAGCTTGATGATCTGGATTTTGCAGATGACTTGGCTCTTCTGTCCCATAACCATAATCAGATGCAAGAGAAAATGAAAATTCTCGATGAGAGGTTACAAGTGGGCCTGAAAATACACATGGAAAAGACAAAGATTATGAGAATAAATGCAAGAAATGATAACAAGGTTGAACTTGAAGAAACACCCCTAAAATATGTAGAATCGTACACATATCTTGGAAGTAATATAGACAAAGTTGGAGGGACAGACAGTGATATCAAAATAAGAATACAAAAAGCAAGAGGAGCTTTCATTGCATTGGGAAACATATGGAGACCAAGAAAAATAAAGTCCAACACGAAAATAAGAATCTTCAACTCAAATGTCAAGTCAGTCCTATTGTATGGCTCTGAGACATGGAGAACAACAAAAACAACAACCAAAAAGCTACAGGCTTTTATAAACGGGTGCTTGCGTAGAATAGAAGGACTGAAATGGTACGACAAAGTCAAAAATGGGGAATTGATGACAAGAACCAGATAAGTGCCAGTGGAACAAGAGTTGAGAAGAAGACGCTGGCGATGGATAGGACACAGATTGAGGAAACATGTTGATAGCATTACAAGGCAGTCCTTGTTCTGAAATCCACAGGGAAAGAGAGGCAGAGGTAAACCAAAAAACACTTGGAGAAGAGAACTGGATACAGAGGTGAAAATGATGAGGAAAACATGGAAAGACCTTGAGCGGATCGCACAGGACAGGAAGACTTGGCATGTGTTTGTTGAAGGCCTATGCTCCTTATGGAGCTAAAGGGTATTGATTGATTACGCCTTAAGTAAACCGATCGCTCGGTCTTTGACCGGCCCATCTGGGTTCATAACAAATTATCACTGAGAGGAGTGTAAGATGATTTGAAAGTACAAAATATATGCTTGATAGTAGAGAAGAAAACGGCTAACCGCGGAAATGCAAGTAATTTAGTACACACAAAAATGTAACTAAATACTGCAGTAGAGGAAAAGAGACCGACCCAATTATTCTGTGACAGACGCCCTATCCTAAGATACTTGTAGAATATCCAGCTTTGGGGCAGTCCTTTTCCGTGGATTTTACTGTCCACTAGGTCGCTCCTCTCTCTCTACTGGGTTATTCGGCCTGCAGTGGGAACAATTTTGGACGTAGTGCCGTATGTCCACTCTTTGCCTTGGCCAAAAGTGATGTGCGGTTATGTTGCGTATCGTTTTGTCAACTGACATGTGTGCTCCTGAAAGCGATTCATGTCCAGCTCTCATAATCTGATATCTTAAAGGGCACGACGATTTGTCGGGTCCCAGTTCTCGTTCTTTTAAACAGAACTCCATCCTCATGGTAAAATGTTCCAATCGGAGAAGGGGACTCTGTTCTACTTTGGTGGTCAGAGTAGAGCGCTATGGTGGCATCCTCTTCTTGTGCTCTTATCAGCTCTGCCATACTAAGAAGAAGTAGTGAGCAATTGTCAGAGCCCTCCAATGTTTGGAGGTGTGTGCTCTGTTCCATCACATTCCTCGTAGATAAATTATGGTTTTCACCCTTCTAGTTTCCCAGGCTATGGCAGTCCGAGCAATCCTGCACATATTGTTGAATATCTTGTTGCATGTCTGGTGTCGTGGAATATTCTAATCCACATATATAAATTATCAAGTAAATATAAAGCCTAATAAATACATATAATAAATAAAGGAAGAAGAATGGCAAAGAACAGTGCTGTCACAATGACAGTACTCGAAATCCCCTTTGTTTTATGCTTCGTCTGCAAATTGTAACGTTTCCACGTTAAATATAGGCCTTCTGCAACATACACGCGTTTCCCAAACACACAATAAAATGTGCTGCCTTTCTAAGAAAAACCTTGAAATATGCAAGTTGACCTAAATTTTAAATTCCATTCATGTCTTTTTCTACACTGCGTTACCAAAACGAACGAACAGATGGACTAAAGGATAAAGAGAGAGGGAGGGCTGAAAATCAGGAACGCAGGCAACACGCGTCGCGCGATACACAAATGCTGCCATCACGCGTGTAAGACTACATGCACTAATTTTTTTTCAGACGGACAGTGATAAAATACACTACCCTTCCCAGACAGCACATCTTCGAAACAGGAGGTAGAAAATACATATTTTGAACGCAGCCACGTAGCTCTTTTAAATTTGGATATTTGGGTTCCTTAGTGCTTGCTGACAAAGAATATGTAAAACGTTACGCAAATAGTCCAGGAATTAATAAATTATAACCAAAATAAAATAGTGGGGATGCCTGACAACACAAAATCATTTCTGCTCATAAAATTTTTTTTATAACGTGTTTGAAAAAAACCTTACGTTACATAAATAGCCTACCATGTAAACTCCAAATTGATTGGAGCGCAACAAATGAAAAACTAACCACGATTGGTCGGGCTATAAATACTATCTTGGTTGTTAGGGAGACGTAGAAAGGTAACATTTTTTCAAACACTTGTCGAAACGTGGCCTCATTGGCTAGACTCGCTGATATACTCACTTAGGAGCGTTAGTTCGAGACCACTAGTGCAAATAAGCTTGATAAAGCGACAGTGCGTTGAAGCCAGCTCACATTTTTGCTAAAATAAAAGCCTGGAACATAAGCAGATGGGAATTTGTGCCAGTAATTGTGCCAGAATTCATTGCTAATCAACGTATCTGTGTTTATTTCCATGAAATTGTGGTAAGCTTGAACCATTCAGTATCTTTTAATGAAAATTGAATGTAAATTGTTAATTTATGCCTGTATATATATGTGTAGTTCAGTGGCAAACAAGAGATAAAGCCTATAATGCTCCAGCCTGAACAGAGGGTGTCGGAGGGAAGTAAAACGGCATGGAATGGCCAAATAGTACACTGACACCTGGATGATTGATTAGACAGAAATAATGCTGGAAGTGCAGAGGCGTGGTAACCATTAAGGAGGTAATGCTGGTATAAAGTATTTCAGATGAAGCTGACAGTTGGCCTAACGCTCTGAACTCAATGTTTGTGTTGTATTGTGCTCAGTGTAGAACTAGAGTATCAATTAGTTATGAAGTAGAAGGTACATCCTTCTTGTTTTCAGGGACCGTGGTCTTGATGGTACTGAGCAGCACCTGGTCAGAGCTTTGCTGAATCCAGAGTCGGACAGCATACTCCTTGGTCCATTTAGCTATCAGTGAGGTGTCTCCAGAGCCCAGAGGAGAATTCGAGCAGAGGAGTCCTTTCCTGCCGCCATCACTCAAGATAAGCTGATTTGGCCAGCTGAGCTCAACATTATGTCCCCTCATCTTGAAATGACTTTGTAAAAATAACATTCAGAGGGGAATTTAATTGTCTTAATATCAGGAACTGAAAACATCTCCAATACTAGTCCCAAAAGACAAACATTGAAGTCATGATGACAAATACCAACAGAGCTTGAACAAAACAAAACCAGTATTACCTCATATTACCACTACACAACTGACACACATAGGATATTTTAATAATATATGTCACTACAATATTCATATTGATAAAGTCTGTACATATACTTGTAATTAAAATTGATTGTGATTCCTGGTTCCTTTGTATTTGAATCAGGACACATATACCTTTATGATAACCATGAATACATATTGTTATTTGAAAAGTTATCAGTGACTCCTTAAGATATTCTCATAGAGTGTTATATGTATGTGAGTGTCACAGTGTTGTCAAGAGTAGTGGATTAAATTAAATTGTTTATCTGTCTGTTGTTGTGACTTACACTTCATCATACACATACCCTAGACACATAACGTAGTCATCACACTATTCCAGAATAATTCTGACTGAGATATATAGATATGTGGTAGCAAGTAAGGTTATCTATAATACACTACTCTTAATAGATATAGATACCTTCACAGCTGATCTCAGTCAGTACACTAAGTCCCTATATAAATATTTATAACATCCCACTTCACCACATATATTGGGGTCTCGCTCTTGGGATTTTGAATCTTTCCCTATTAAAAATATTGGGGGTAATTCACTTCAGGGAATATAAGAATTAAAAGGTATCCTTGGGTGGAATTAAATAAGGTTGAGCTCACGGTGCCTGTGTTGTCCATTATATATATTTAGAGATTAAATTGTTGGTTAGACATTGTAGAAATTTACCTGATAGACAATGGCGGACCTGGCCAAGTTTCGATCTGCTGCTGTACAGACTGCAAAAGAGTTAGGATTAGATGGGCAAGTTATGGTTGCCTATGTCACTACGGAATGTGACAAATTTATTGAACGCGAAGAAAGAAGATTAGAAAAAGAGGCCGAAAGAAAGTTAGAGGCTGAGAGGGAAATTAAGAAGTTACAATTTGAGGCTGAGGCTGAGACTAAGAGGTTGCGAGCTGGGGCTGGGACTAAGAGCTAAGAAAGAAGCTGAAAGACTAAGAAGATTGCTGAGCTGAGGGAGACTAAGAAGAAATTGAGGCTGCAGAAAGAAGAAGAAGAAATTAGCTGCAGAAGCAGGAAGAGAAGAAATTAGCTGCAGAAAGGGAAGAGAGGAAAAATTAGCTGCAGAAAGGGAAGCAGAAGATAAAAGATTACAAAGGGAACATGAGTTACGACTAAGGGAGTTTGAGTTTCAAGGCCATCCTCCTGAAAATGGTGCCAGTCCCTTTGCCTCTGATGCCACTGTTAGCCAAGGAGCCTCAACCTCAGCTATGAATTTTCATTTAGATCATTTTGTTGAGAAAGACGATGATATAGAGAGCTACCTAAATAGGTATGAACTATTAGCTACCACGTATGGGTTAGAGAGAGAAAGGTGGAGCTTAAAGTTATCTCAGGGACTTCGTGGGGCAGCTTATGAAGTTTTTGCAAAAATGAGCAGAGGTGATCAGGAAAATTATGACTGCTAAAGCAGGCTCTTTTGTTAAGGTATGAAAAGAATGCAGAATTTTATAGGAAAAAAATTTAGGAATGCTAAACTACTGTCAGGTGAAACCTATCACCAGTTCTCTGCACGAATAGAGACATACTTGGAGAAATGGACTTCTCTGGGGGAAAACCCAAGATCTTAAGGAAATGGTCCTTATAGAGCAATTAAGAGAGTCCATGGCTCCAGACCTGAGAAAGTTTCTCATGGAACAAGGTGCAGAGAGGCTGGGTGAGTTGCTAAATGTTGCTGAAAGGTATCAAGCAGCTCAAGCAGAGGTAACAGGTAATAAAAAGAAACAAGTGGATAACTTTAGGGCACCACAGAACTTTAATAAATTTGATCCTTAGGATCAAAATAAAGGTAAGCACCAATTTGATAGGCCACGGTATGAAAATAAAAATAAATTCCCACAATTCGATGAAAGGAAATATGATGAAAGAAAATCTTTCAACCAAGGAAAGGTGGTGTAAAAATTGTCAGATGGACAATCATGACACTGACCGTTGCAGAAGGAAACCTGTGTATATGGCAACCCTTCAGGTCAGGTCGACCTCAAGACAGGAGGAGGATATTATGTTAGATACCACTCCAGAAGAGATGAGGAAGGCACAGGCTGGGGATAAAACAATCAAGCCTTGTTTCAGAAAATTGTCAACTTGTCATACAACTCCAGGCAAGGGAGATTTTTACATGAAAAACAAGTTGATGTATAGGAAGACTGGAGCTAGATCCAAAGGTCACGGACAGCTGGTTCTTCCAAAAAGATATAGGGCAGACTTAATAAGGAGCCTACATGTGAAACCAGATGGGGACCATGAGAAGATAGGTACCATCATTCAAAAGGTGGCTCACAATTATTATTGGCCCAAAGCAAGATGGGACATTGAGAATTTTGTAGAAAGGTGTAGCATAGCACATGAGGGAACACCCACAAGTGGGAACATGGATCAGGACCTGGACACGCCACGGGGCAAAATTAGGCCTGATAATAAAAAAGAAAAATAGATTTGATAAAGTGGACCAAATGGAATGGGAAGCCCCTTTTCACGGACAAGCTTCACTTAACTGTTTTACAATGGCCACTATGCGGAGAGTGCAAAAAGATGTCTTAACCCAGGATAAGCCGAAAATCCCTCACTCGGACTTAAACAAACTGGAGGAAGAGGATGTAGAGAGGAAATCTCTCATCAAGGATCTTAAGTGGGGAGAAAGCCCCATGACACGAAAAATTGGTAGCGGTCGTTTTGTGACTGATAATTCTGGGAGGAAAAATCATCACTATAAAGCTTCGAGTGGAAGAGACCATACCGGTGCATGGACAAATAGGTCCACACAATTAAAGGTCCATATGTAGCTTTGTTAAGAACGTGGACTGATGAAAAGGCAGAGGAAAACATTACATCTTCATACCAATATGTGAATGAGAGCTGACCACTCGGTTAAAAACTGGCTGGAAACTTGCCAATGAAAATTTGAAACAAGCCAGGAAGAAACATGCTGCCTATTATAACAGGAAGGCGAAAGACAGAAATTTGGCTGTGGGAGAGAAAGTACTGCTTCTTTTGCCCGGGAGTCAGAATAAGTTACAAATTGGATGGCAGGGTCCATATACAGTTTTAGAGAAGGTGTCTAGAACAAATTATAAGATAGATAAGAAGGGGAAAGAAAAAAATCTATCATGTGAATCTCCTGAAGAAATATTTGGAAAGAGAACATCAGGAAGAGACACACTTGTTGACCTTGTCCATCGCCATGGAGATGAAAAAGGAACCACTTTCATCATTTGAATATCCATTACACCCCTGTGAGACAGCAGCACAGGTGAAAATCAGTACACATTTAACGAAAACTCAGAAAGAGAGAGTGCAACAGGTTCTAAATAATCATGCAGAGGTGTTAACAGACCGACCAGGGCATACAAACCTATTGGAATATGATATGAAACTAATAGACTCCACACCTGTCTGTATGAAACCATATTCGATTCCGTTTGCTAAGGAGAAAGCTTTGAAGGAAGAGATAGACTATCTGTTGAAGGAAGGAATTATTTCGCACAGTGAGTCTTCGTATAGTTCCGGTGTTGTACTCTTAAGGAAGCCCTCTGGAGAACATAGACTCTGTATAGATTACAGGAGACTGAATGCTATTACAGAAGGACAGGTGGATCCATTGCCGGATACAAATCAGCTGTTTGCCAGACTAAATAAAGCTAAATATTTCTCAAAAGTGGATCTGAGTAAAGGATACTATCAGATTCCAGTAAAGCCTGAGGTTAGACCATACCTAGCTTTTAGTACCTCAGAAGGACACTATGAGTTTAATAGATTGCCATTTGGATTGAAGAATGCGCCTAGTGTCTTCTCTAGAATGATGAGAAAATTATTGGATCCTCTGAATAATCCCTGTATAACAAATTTTATGGATGATATCCTTATAGCAACAGAAACATTTGAGGAACACATTGACTCTCTGAACATGCTGTTTGATCGACTTAGGGAGGCAAATTTAACAGCCCGACCAACCAAATGTTGCGTTGGATGTAAAGAATTGGAATTTTTGGGACACACAGTTTATCAGGGAAACATGACCCCTGACCCAAAGAATTTAGAGAAACTACAGAAAGCCCCGAGACCACAAACCAAGAAGGACGTGAGATCCTTTGTCTCATTATGTGGTTTCTACCAGAAGTATATCAAAAACTTTAATTCCATATGTGCACCGTTAACTGAATTGACACGTAAAGGACATCCAGATCGCATTACATGGACACCACAATGTGAAATGACTTACCAAGAATTGAAGGAAAAGCTCACAAGTAAACCCATTTTGAAATTACCTGACTTAAGTCAAGAATTCATAGTAAGGACGGATGCAAGTAATATTGGGTTAGGTGCAACTCTACTACAGAAATCAGATGCATTGGATGGGGAATTAAGCCCAGTGGCATATGCTAGCAGAAAGTTGAATAAAGCTGAAATCAACTACTCAACTAGCGAAAAAGAATGTCTTGCAGTAATATGGGCGATAAAGAAATTCAATATTTATCTATATGGGAAGGCATTTAAGTTGCAAACAGACCACAAACCTTTATCGTTTCTAGCACAGGCTAGGCATGAGAACTCCAGGTTACTCCGATGGTCTTTACTTTTGGCTCCATATAATTTTAGCATTGAGTATATATCTGGAAAAACCAATTTGGGAGCGGATTTTTTAAGCCGCCATCCGTGTGATGAGAATCACCGTAAACCCAGAAATAATAATAAATTTCTCTATGTGAATATAGAATAAAGGACTGACATATAATGTCTGTTTTAAGAGGGGAGGTGTCGTGGAATATTCTAATCCACATATATAAATTATCAAGTAAATATAAAGCCTATAAATACATATAATAAATAAAGGAAGAAGAATGGTAAAGAACAGTGCTGTCACAATGACAGTACTCGAAATCCCCTTTGTTTTATGCTTCGTCTGCAAATTGTAACGTTTCCACGTTAAATATAGGCCTTCTGCAACATACACGCGTTTCCCAAACACACAATAAAATGTGCTGCCTTTCTAAGAAAAACCTTGAAATATGCAAGTTGACCTAAATTTTAAATTCCATTCATGTCTTTTTCTACACTGCGTTACCAAAACGAACGAACAGATGGACTAAAGGATAAAGAGAGAGGGAGGGCTGAAAATCAGGAACGCAGGCAACACGCGTCGCGCGATACACAAATGCTGCCATCACGCGTGTAAGACTACATGCACTAATTTTTTTTCAGACGGACAGTGATAAAATACACTACCCTTCCCAGACAGCACATCTTCGAAACAGGAGGTAGAAAATACATATTTTGAACGCAGCCACGTAGCTCTTTTAAATTTGGATATTTGGGTTCCTTAGTGCTTGCTGACAAAGAATATGTAAAACGTTACGCAAATAGTCCAGGAATTAATAAATTATAACCAAAATAAAATAGTGGGGATGCCTGACAACACAAAATCATTTCTGCTCATAAAATTTTTTTTATAACGTGTTTGAAAAAAACCTTACGTTACATAAATAGCCTACCATGTAAACTCCAAATTGATTGGAGCGCAACAAATGAAAAACTAACCACGATTGGTCGGGCTATAAATACTATCTTGGTTGTTAGGGAGACGTAGAAAGGTAACATTTTTTCAAACACTTGTCGAAACGTGGCCTCATTGGCTAGACTCGCTGATATACTCACTTAGGAGCGTTAGTTCGAGACCACTAGTGCAAATAAGCTTGATAAAGCGACAGTGCGTTGAAGCCAGCTCACATTTTTGCTAAAATAAAAGCCTGGAACATAAGCAGATGGGAATTTGTGCCAGTAATTGTGCCAGAATTCATTGCTAATCAACGTATCTGTGTTTATTTCCATGAAATTGTGGTAAGCTTGAACCATTCAGTATCTTTTAATGAAAATTGAATGTAAATTGTTAATTTATGCCTGTATATATATGTGTAGTTCAGTGGCAAACAAGAGATAAAGCCTATAATGCTCCAGCCTGAACAGAGGGTGTCGGAGGGAAGTAAAACGGCATGGAATGGCCAAATAGTACACTGACACCTGGATGATTGATTAGACAGAAATAATGCTGGAAGTGCAGAGGCGTAGTGACCATTAAGGAGGGTAAATACTGGTATAAAGTATTTCAGATGAAGCTGACAGTTGGCCTAACGCTCTGAACTCAATGTTTGTGTTGTATTGTGCTCAGTGTAGAACTAGAGTATCAATTAGTTATGAAGTAGAAGGTACATCCTTCTTGTTTTCAGGGACCGTGGTCTTGATGGTACTGAGCAGCACCTGGTCAGAGCTTTGCTGAATCCAGAGTCGGACAGCATACTCCTTGGTCCATTTAGCTATCAGTGAGGTGTCTCCAGAGCCCAGAGGAGAATTCGAGCAGAGGAGTCCTTTCCTGCCGCCATCACTCAAGATAAGCTGATTTGGCCAGCTGAGCTCAACATTATGTCCCCTCATCTTGAAAGAACTTTGTAAAATATAACATTCAGAGGGGAATTTAATTGTCTTAATATCAGGAACTGAAAACATCTCCAATACTAGTCCCAAAAGACAAACTATTGAAGTCATGATGACAAATACCAACAGAGCTTGAACAAAACAAAACCAGTATTACCTCATATTACCACTACACAACTGACACACATAGGATATTTTTAATAATATATGTCACTACAATATTCATATTGATAAAGTCTGTACATATACTTGTAATTAAAATTGATTGTGATTCCTGGTTCCTTTGTATTTGAATCAGGACACATATACCTTTATGATAACCATGAATACATATTGTTATTTGAAAAGTTATCAGTGACTCCTTAAGATATTCTCATAGAGTGTTATATGTATGTGAGTGTCACAGTGTTGTCAAGAGTAGTGGATTAAATTAAATTGTTTATCTGTCTGTTGTTGTGACTTACACTTCATCATACACATACCCTAGACACATAACGTAGTCATCACACTATTCCAGAATAATTCTGACTGAGATATATAGATATGTGGTAGCAAGTAAGGTTATCTATAATACACTACTCTTAATAGATATAGATACCTTCACAGCTGATCTCAGTCAGTACACTAAGTCCCATATAAATATTTATAACATCCCACTTCCTGGGGAGTATGGGGATAGTTTCCATACAACCTACTAAAACAAGACTTTAGAGTTTTACCTTCCCTTTGTGCTTTCTTCAGCTCCGATATGTCGGCGCTGGTTAGAGATGAGAGCTCTGGGATCGCTGGAGCGTTTCCTTGGTTCTCTCCCTCTTGTGTTGACCTAGGTTTCTGTAAAGGATCCACAAGGAAGACGTATTTTCTCCCTAGAATGAGAGGATAGACTAAATTGTCTAAAACTGCGGCATTGGTTTTTCCCCGCACAAATCGGGTTACAGCATCAATTTCCGCAACCGAAAGAATCATAGGCTCTATGCTCTTCCTAGGCCCCTGTATTTCTACAGTTTCGCCAGTGTACTGGTGGGCCTTCACTAAAGATGGGGAAACTAGAGCCGAGTATTCTAAACCCGAATCATATAAACAGCCCATACTATTGTTAACAACTGTGACGTTTTCTCGGGTAGGGGGATGACTGGGGTTTTGTTGATATGTTGGGAGGTCATGGTGTCCTATCGACCTAATGAGCAAACACGCAACGTTGTAAAGGCCGGTTTTCGACCTCGTACAATTCGATGTAAAATGCGTGTCTGTTATGCACGACTTACACCATCGTTTTCCAGTTCCCTGTGCTGAATTGCTCTGTTTCTGGCTGATGCTGTCTTGTGGTTGTTGTTGGGCCGTTTGGTGTATTGTGTGGTTCGTTGTTTGCACATCCGTAGCTGGACAATCTACTGGGTGTGGGGACTGTCGTGGCCGCGCTTCCTGACAGAGTTAACTTCTGCCTGGGCGCTTTGATACCTGTCGGCATATAGTACCACCTGTTCTAGAGTTTCGGTCCCGTGCACCGCCAGGAACCGTCTCATGTCTAGGGTGAGTGAGTTCTTGAACTGCTCCACGATAATCATTTCTTGCAACCCTTATAAGATTCACCGAAGGTGCTGAGAGATCCCTACTTCTCCAGGTATGTTTCTAGCCTGGTAGCAAATTGTCTAAACGACTCCTTTTTCTGCCTCTTAGTCGCACGGAACTTACTACGAAAAGTCAATGCGTTCAGCTGAAACCGCTGAAGTAAAGCCTTCTTCAACATTTCGTAGTTGTTCTGTTCTTCCGTTGGCATTTTGAGAAATACATCATAAGCAGATCCCCTCAGACTCTGGGATAGCTTCATGTTGTACCTTTCCCTCTCCAAGCCATAAGTAGCTGCTAAGGATTCAAACCTCGAGATATAGATGTCTATATCTTCAGAAGCCTCTGAATATACATCTAGTTAAAAAAAGGCGGCACTGGGAGCCACCCCCTGCGAAATGTTTCCCCAGTTGCTACCTTGTGAACTCCCAGACCCGCCAGTGTTAGAACTAGAATCAACTCTTCTTCCCTCGATTTCCAATTCTTTCAATCTAATTGCGTGGGCTCTGTCGGGGTCCTTTTCGGCTCTTTCGGCCTGTTCCTTTTCCTTAGCGAATGCTCTCTCTTGTTCAGCTTTCTTCTCTTCAAATGCTTTTTGTTTTTCTCTCTCTGCTCTTTCCTTTTCTTTCTCTTCGGTTTCCTGTTCTGCTTTCGCCTTGGCGGGCTCTCTAGCCATCCTTCTCTCTCCCCTTTCAGCCGAGGAAATGCTAATAATTGAAATTGAAACATTGAAATGCTATTTTCGTTATTCATCACAGGATTTCAATGAAAATGAACAGACTTAACCTACATCAATCGTAGAATGATACGCATAATGAAGAGTTTGATGGTATTACATCATAGGTTGTCATGGAGACTGCGGCCATATTGGATTATATTGTTCCATTTAAATGTCCTAAGGCTTTTTTTACTTATTAATCTATCATTACCAAATGTAAATACAATGTGTATCATTACATTTTAAAACGTTTGTCAGATTGGATTGTTGATACAATAAATAGACCTTGAGATATATAATTTTAAAGTTTGTATCTATAAATAATCACCATTTTTTTTCAAAATTTTACATTATTTGCAATTAATGAAAATATTGATAACATATCAAAAATCATATCTGACAAAAGTTTTATTGTCCTATGGAAAGTATTTGTAACATATAAGGAAGGGAAACCCGAGGCCTGTAACGGTAAATTAATATGAAACAAACATAAAGGTATGTTTTCAGGCACTCGTAAGAAATAAAGAAGTAGACCAAATCTGATATTGATTGATACAAAAATGCGGACGTAATAAGAACATTAGTAGCGTAAAACAAGGTTCTGAGAAAATCTAGATTTTCTTCATATGACAAGTATCATTTCTGAAGAAAATACTATTTACAAAATCAAAATATACCTACTTAGAATGTGTTCTGACAAATAATTTTAACAGATTTAGATTGAGGGAAATATAAATTATACGAGTATAGACTAATCCCAATTTTCATGTTTCTGCTGTTTTGACTTAACATGCCCTGTAGCTCCTCCCCTTAAACAATAACTATTTTTATGTTTACATTGAATTAATTTCCTAAATATACGTTTTCCGATTACTTCATATCTATATATTCCTTTATTTTAACTGCAGATCCAGCGTTTATCCTAAACTCAATATGAAGAGAAAAATTACCTTCCATAAAGTTTTAAAAACATAAATGTATTATGGTCTTGCATTTTTGCAGGAAATGAACACAACATGCAAAAATCACCGTTGATCAAATTTATTAGCATCAAATTGGGTCTCGTAAGAGTTCAGTACGGCCCAGGGGGACGGGATAGGTGGCACCATCACAAAACCTTGCACCACCTTGAAAAATCGCTGCGGTCGACTATGTGTATGTATGTATGTAAGTATGTATGTATATTCGTACGTACGTATGTATATGTGCATGTATGTATGTGTGTGTATGTATGTTATTAGGGAAACGAGACGAACCATCTAGTTAACAGATCCAAGGTGAATTCGCCAAGATCATTTTGGGTAGAACTGAATGAAGAATGTGCGCGTGAAGGAGTGAGTGTGAAAGTAAAAGACAGTGGCCATTACGTTGTACATTTAGACGTAGACGAAGATGTGAGTCTAACATACAAGTCAGCAAACGCTTTTTATTCTGGATTTAAATCACATAAACTTAACCTAATTCTAAGTGAACTAAAAAGTAAGGAAGAATAGTGCGCTGCAGATCCAGCGTTTATCCTAAACTCAATATGAAGAGAAAAATTACCTTCCATAAAGTTTTAAAAACATAAATGTATTATGGTCTTGCATTTTTGCAGGAAATGAACACAACCTGCAAAAATCACCGTTGATCAAATTTATTAGCATCAAATTGGGTCTCGTAAGAGTTCAGTACGGCCCAGGGGGACGGGATAGGGGGCACCATCACAAAACCTTGCACCACCTTGAAAAATCGCTGCGGTCGACTATGTGTATGTATGTATGTAAGTATGTATGTATATTCGTACGTACGTATGTATATGTGCATGTATGTATGTGTGTGTATGTATGTTATTAGGGAAACGAGACGAACCATCTAGTTAACAGATCCAAGGTGAATTCGCCAAGATCATTTTGGGTAGAACTGAATGAAGAATGTGCGCGTGAAGGAGTGAGTGTGAAAGTAAAAGACAGTGGCCATTACGTTGTACATTTAGACGTAGACGAAGATGTGAGTCTAACATACAAGTCAGCAAACGCTTTTTATTCTGGATTTAAATCACATAAACTTAACCTAATTCTAAGTGAACTAAAAAGTAAGGAAGAATAGTGCGCGAAATGAAATGTGTAAACCACTAATTGTTATCTAACTTTCTATCTAATGTTAAATTAAGTGATAAAATACTGTCATTTGCTGTGAGATCGAGGTTACAGTTACTTGAATGCGAAAGTCTTTTACATCTATACTATCCACAGACATACACGAAAATGTGCAAAATATGTAACCACCCATACGAAACAGTGTCACATTTATTGAATGGATGTACCAAATTTCAAACCTTATACCAGTGGTTCCCAAACTGTGCGCCCCGGCGCCCTGGTGCGCCGTGGCTGGTTTACAGGGGCGCCGCGAAATATTCCAATATTTTTACTGAAATTACACTTAGCCCACGTGGTTTTAGAATCGGATCATCGATGTGTTGATGCGATGATAGGAAGGACATCTAACGGACACTGTACAAACCACACACTATTTCGGTTTTCAATAGTAATACTATTGTTCCAAATTATTACTTTATTAATACTTATTATATAAATTGTTTGTGAATTTGAAATACGTGTTTCATTTTTATTTTTTTAGTTAACCAACCTAACCGCACCAACTGGGCACTGCAACTGTTAGGTAGGCTTATGTTCTGACTTGGGGCGCCGTGGAAAAATCCTGGTACATTAAGGGCGCCGTGAACCGAAAAAGTTCGAGAACCACTGCCTTATACCAAGAAAGGCACAATCGAGCTGTAGACATTATTTATGAGAAAGTGAAGTCCTCTTACAGTAATAAGAGTGACATAACAATAAATAAAGAGATAATAGTTAAACCATCACTTTTCGGCAGCAGTAATACTTCATTTAAAACACGTACCGTAAAACCTGATTTAACAATAACACTAGTCAACAACCAAAATGTACCAGAAATGAAAATAACTGATCTTAACTAATTTTGGTGTACTGAAAACGAAAATGACATTTAAAAATGTTGATTGGCTCTAGTTTTCAAGATATTTGCTACTAGTTTATTTAATTACGGTCAATTTATATATATGACGCAACTGTTGTGGGCGATTGCATAATTTTTTTCTAATGACCAATAAAAATGTAACTAGAAGTTGATGATGCAATCCTACCTATGATTATATCACCTTTGTGTATAAATATCTTATCTCTGATAAAATTTTGCCATTAGTTAGTGCATTTGTCCTTATCAAAAGTATCGTAGTTAGAAATGCCTAGGACATGTGTGAACAGTGCTAATAATTTCTGTTATATATGTGGTGAGGTGACATTTCTATCACAAAAACGAAAGATAACTAAAGTGATTAAGAAGGCGTATAGTTTGTATTTTGGCTGCAGAATGGGAGATCAAGATAAGAGCTGGGCGCCACACATATGCTGCAATACATGTGCAGCACATCTTACACTGTGGTTGACTGGCAAAAGGCAAGCTATGCCCTTTGCAGTCCCAATGATTTGGAGAGAGCCCACTGATCATCTCAACAACTGTTACTTTTGCATGGTCCCTCCAGTTGGGACAGGCATATCAAAGAAGAAAAAAATGGACTCTGGAATATCCAAACATCCCCTCTGCAATACGTCCGGTACCACATGGCGATGACCTACCAGTTCCCAAAGTGCCAGAATCATTTTCAGCTGCTTCCACTGATGAAGAAGAGGACATTGGTGGTCCTGAACCATCAACCTCAAGCGACCCAGATTTTGATCAAACTACATCCACTAAACCACACTTAATAACCCAAGGTGAACTGAATGATCTTGTAAGAGATCTGAATTTACCGAAGAACAAGACGGAGCTTTTGGGTTCCAGATTGCAACAGTGGAATCTCCTGGCAGAAGATGTTACAATTTCTGTGTATAGGAGCCGCCAGAAGCCGCTTATTACATTCTTTTTCAAAGAGGGTGACCTTTCTGCGTGCCACAACATTTCTGCTTTAATGGCAGCCCTCAAAATCAATTACATACCGGAAGAGTGGAGGCTTTTCATTGATTCATCCAAGACGAGTCTTAAAGCTGTTTTGTTGAATAATGGTAATGTGTTACCGTCAACTCCAGTTGGTCACGCAGTTCATATGAAAGCAACTTATGAAAACATTAAGCAGCTTTTGAAGTGTATAAACTACGATCATCATCATTGGTCACTTTGCGGTGACTTAAACGTGGTTGCTTTTTTGCTTGGACTACAGGGTGGATACACCAAGTACTGTTGCTTTCTCTGTGAGTGGGATAGCCGTGCACGAAGTGACCATTACATCAGAAGACATAGGCCAATCAGGCAGTCATTGCAGCCTGGCAGTAAGAACGTTGAGAACCCAGCACTTGTCGACACCAGCAAGATTTTGTTGCCACCCTTGCACATTAAGCTGGGTCTCATAAAAACTTTGTCAAGGCAATGGAGAAAACAGATGAGGCTTTCAAATACCTCATCAGAAAATTTCCAAGACTGAGTGAAGCTAAAATAAGAGAGGGAGTATTTGTTGGTCCGCAAATTCGAAAACTTCTTCATGATGACGAGTTTCTTTGCGTGTTGCATGGCAAGGAAAAAGCAGCATGGCTAGCATTTAAGTCAATGGTGGACAATTTTCTTGGAAACAACAGATCTTATAATTACAATGAAATTGTAGAAAATCTCCTTCTGAAGTATAAGAGTCTTGGCTGCAACGTGTCTTTGAAAATTCATTTTCTTGATTCTCATCTGGATTTCTTTACGTCAAACTGTGGAGCGGTCAGTGAACGATTTCACCAGGACATTGCTGCTATGGAGACAAGGTATCAAGGCAATTTAAGCCCTTCAATGCTTGCTGATTACTGTTGGACTGTGACAAGAGACACCTCATCGATTGACTACAAGAAGCAAGCAAAGAGAGCTCGAACAGCGACTGAATAATGACGGAATGGGTTCAAATGTGCCTTTTTAAAACATGATATGTGAACTTTAAATAATGTTTTTATTTTTTCTATAATTTTATGTTGAAATATCAATTAATTGAGTATGTAACCACAATTTTTATAATGCTAAAGTAGAAAGACTAGTTGTTCAGCTCAGAGAATTAAAAAAGCATACATTATTTGTATTACTGTAATGTAAATTCATCATTTTTTTAAAAACCAGAGCCAATTGGTGAATTTCATTATGATTTTTGAAATCAGCATGTCAAAATCAATAAGAAATGGTATATTTAATTTCTGGTACAAATTTTGAAAATTTTTTGACTTGTGTAATCAGTCGACAGAGCAAAACAGCTTTTATAGTGGAGGCAGCAAACACCATTTGACGCCCATTTAGATAAATGTTACCAACATAAGTTTGATAAGTACTATCCATTGACTGCAGAAATTAACGAACTAGGCCATCGTACGCATGTGATCGTACTGATAATTGGTAGTTTGGGTCATGTGCATGCAAAGTGTGTGAGTGGATTAATGTCGCTAGGGTTGCGGAAATTTGAAGCCAAAGTTTTATGTAAATACGTCAGCATTAGTGCAATTATAGGTTCTTACAGAATATGGAAACTTCGATGTAAAAAACACCCATTTTTAATTGCTGGAGATGTTTGGCACACTTTTATTAAGTTTAATCTCAATTTTGCTCTGTCTAATATACCAAACTACTATTGTATTTGATGCTATATTTAATATCTCACTCCACTAGCTGTCAAAGCATTTTATGGCAAACAAAGATTCTGATAAAACCACCATGTAAAAACACCAATATTGATCTACTTGAAAGGTATTCCATACACATTTGGTAAATTTCAATAATACTCATTTTTGGCATGTTGTATCATATCATATCATTATATGCCAATGTCTGTTAGAAAACTTGAAGATTGTTATGTATGTGCAACACAAAGATTCGATGTAAAAACACCCACATAGAACTACTTGAGACGTCTTCAACACTTTACGTAAATTCTAATGATTCTCCTATATGCCATGTTGTATCTTATTATATCATGTCAGTACATATCGATGTATTTTATAGAGAATAAAGATTCTGATAAGTATGTATGTATGTATAAATAGACAAGTTTTTATGCGTCACGATTATGATAAAGAAAGCATGTGAATTAGGTTGCGGTATATTTTGTCACGTGTAATCCAGGGGTTAACTACTATTTGCTACAAAAACCACTACTGTAAGATTACATCAAGGCTTTGGGGCAAGCCTCCTGCAAGATGTGCCTCCGTCCTGCGTAAGAAACAAACAAGGGCAAATGATGATAATAGGATGACACAAACATTATTACATACACTGGTGTAAAAGCCCGTCATTAAACGAGAATTAAATTCAAAAGCACTGAAGCTAACGGCAATTTTACTTATTCAAAAGTATTTTTTAAAAACCACTGTGCATCACGACAGTTCTATAAATATTTTTGTGCACACCGTCATTTGCGCACTTTTCTTTGTCGAGTGTTACTATTTTCCGGAGCGCACATACAGTATAAGGGAAACGACACAATTTATGTCTAACTTTCAACCAAAGTTGCATCCCTTAGCGTTAGTGACAGAGAAAGCTGGAATTTTATATATATCTTGATATAGTCCGTTCGGAAATTCGTGCCCACAGAAAGCATCAATTTTCTCCAAAACTGTTTGTTGTATGGACATTAATTTTTGCATGCAGTCTTAGATTTTCCATGCAGTTATTAATATATTTTTTGCCCTTACAAAACTCATGTCATGTTCGAATTTTCTTCTTTACGTTATATAAAAAAAACTCTTACTGTTGCCTGGGTTCATTTTTAGTAGTTTGTTGTTGTTTGAATTAGTTACTCGCGACTGTGTACAATAGGTGTGCACTCGTGCGGACATGTAGTCACTACACTAATTCCAAAAAAAAAAATATTTTTGAACGGATCTTGTAACTTTCCTGTAAAACTAAGAAAAATTAACCCAGACAACGGTAAAAGTTTTTAATATAACGTAAAGAAGAAAATTCGAACATGACATGAGTTTTGTAAGGGCAAAAAATATATTAATAACTGCATGGAAAATCTAAGACTGCATGCAAAAATTAATGTCCATACAACAAACAGTTTTGGAGAAAATTGACACTTTCTGTGGGCACGAATTTCCGAACGGACTATAGCATTTGTCTTCCCACACGTTTCTAAAGTGTACTTAACAAACATTTAACCTGGTTTTTGTCCAAGGACATTTTTATAAAAGGTTTTGACCTCAAACCACAGACAATTAACGACTGCTCCTCCAGTGAGAACATCTAGACAAATGTTTTATTCTTGTTGTAGTCCCATAGCAGATACTGCCGTAGAGGATCTAAGTGTTAGAGGCTTAACTATACTAGGTCCCGCGTTTTAATGAGGTGTGGTGTCCAGTCCCCTTTCTCGCTGACTTTGCCTTCCCCAACTCAACAGCAAAGTCTGGTACCCATTTAAATCTGGGTAGACTGGAACGTGACGATGCCAGGTTTTGATCCCAGAACCCAGTAAGTTCAACAGTGGCTCTGGCATAAACCGAAGATAATGAATCCATTCATTGATTCATGACCCCTCAGTTCCTCAAGGAACATGAGCGTTCGACAAATGTATGCCAAGTTTTATTGTCCCGTACTATTAGCTCAAGCTCTTTTTAATGTCTTCTTCAATCCCGTCATTTTTTCTCCAGTTCTCTTCTCCATCCATGTGTTCCTTCGTCTCTTTCTACATGACTTACCCAGGACATTCTGGAACAAGGACTGCCTTGTAATGCTATCAACAGGTTTCCTCGATGTGTGTCCTATCCACCTCCAGCGTCTTCTTCTCAACTCTTGTTCCAATGGCACGTGTCTGGTTCTTGTCATCTCTTGTTCCACATTGGTGATCTTGTCATACCACTTCAACGCAAGCACCCATTTATGAAAGTCTTTAGGATTTTTCCTCAATGTGTCAGAGCCACCATACAATAGGACTGACTTAACATTTAAATTGCAAGTTCTGATTTTGTTGGACCTGATTTTTATTGATCTCCATATATTTCCCAATACAATGAAAGCTGTTTAGACTTTTTTTTCCTTATTTATATAAAACTAGATTAACTACGTTATAAGAAGCCATATGTAATCAAAACAGCCGTCAAATATTGATCTCTACTGGAACGAGAAACCTTAAAAAATACATAACCTGGTACAGGAAGCAAAGCCTGCGGGTATCTCACCAGACACTGGAGCTGATTGTGAAGTACTGGAAGCATTCACGAGTACAATTAGCTACTTTACACTTTTCCACTGTCTGGAACATTTTGCAACTGATTCATATATTGGGCAAATGAGTTATTGAGTCCATGCGTTCCAGGTCATAATGGTTTTAAGCTCTAATCGCTTATAATTAATATTTCCTCAAGTCCTTTTGTAGCGGTACGCGCTTAGACGGAAAGCTCTTTTTTTTTTTTTTTTTTTGTTGTTGCGTGTTTGTACAAGTCCTGATGTGTACTCGTACCCGGGCAGACAAGTAAATCTGGTTAATCCCAGGAGGCACTAGATGTACATGACCTTTGTGACATGGAAGTGTTCTTGGTAACGGAGTTCTAGTAACATCGTGACTAGTAACATCAAGATGGGGTCGATTTTATTTTGTCAACAGAAAGAAAGAAAGAAAGAAAGAAAGAGAGAGAGAGAGAAAGAAAGAAAGAAAGAAAGAAAGAAAGAAAGAAAGAAAGAAAGAAAGAAAGAAAGAAAGAAAGAAAGAAAGAAAGAAAGAAAGAAAGAAAGAGAGAGAGAGAGAAAGAAAGAAAGAAAGAAAGAAAGAAAGAAAGAAAGAAAGAAAGGAAAAGAACAGAAAGAAAAGAAATAAATCGGATGAGATAACTCTCTGACAATTGTATTCCATTCGTGCAAGTAAACTTAGTTGGCTAAGAAGATGTTTTTGGTCAATACCTCATTTCCTAATTCACGGATACCTAATGAAATGTGATTGGAAATAATTACATCGGGTTAATCTGATTACCGTGCACAAGATTTGACAACATAAATCACTAGAGAGCCAGGTATTATGTAGCTAAAGACTCTCAGGAGAATAATACACAATAAAATAATGAAGTTGGTATTGATGAAAGATATTAAATAATTATGTAAAAAATTATTAAAACAACCAGTACTTGTTTTAATCATAGTCGATATCATGTCCTTTTATTCGTTGTGTATGAAGCACGAGGTTCCAACCAATAAGACCACCTACAGGATTTTGTTTGAAATCAAATTTTGTCTCGTTTTATCGAGGCGATCCGTTCAACCCAGACACACGGTCCGTATGTTACATGAGGGAGCATGTCGACATATAAAAAAACTGTGTGGTCTGGATATTAAATATGTATAAGTCAACGTCATAGCACATGTTCTTGCAGCGGGGCTTTCTTTAATAATCTGTTTAACATGATGAAGTGGCCAGCTCCTTGCACAACATCATATAAGTCGTGGCGACATGCTTGATTAAGCAGAAGTCTTTTTCGTGTCCGTCTCTTCAGAGGCCGCCCCCGGGAACTACGGCGGGTCTGAGAATGTAATAAACCGCAAGGAATTAGTTATTATTCACGATATCATCACAGATAAAATAACAGCCGAAACCAGAGGCTAGAGACTATTTTGGGACCAAACTGACATTCACAAGACAAGACAAGTACGTCAGGACCTACTGAAATCGATATTCCTCGCGTCGGCAATAAATATTGAGAATTAAGTGTGAGTACTAAGACTGATTAGGGAGCCGCGGTAGCATAGTGGTTAGTGCACTGGCTTCCTAGCGCAGTGGTCTATGGTTCGATCCCCAGATGAGGCGGAAAATTTTTAGGCCACAAACGGCTCCTGGGTTGACCCAGCCCCAAATGGGTACCAGAGCTACTCTGGGAAGGTTAAGGCGGCCGGCGTGATGCCGACCACATCACCCCTCGTGTGCCGACGGTCAAGATAATATGGGCCTAACACCATATTCCCAATATGCCTCAATGGGCGTGTAACGGGATCCTTTACCTTTACTTTACCTTTACTAAGACTGATAGCGACGCAAAAGAGTACCAGTTAATAATCTATCTGCTACACCAGACTTGGCAAGGTTTAACACATAACAGGATGAAGGCCAAACAGTAAAACAATGATTATTATAGCACATTTATACTTCATGATGAGCGTTCGATTGGCAGAGTGGTCAGAGCGCTGGTCTGTCGCGGCAAAAGTGCCGGGGTCGAATCACGGTACCGACACTCTCCAAATCTACCCAGCTGTAAATGGGTACCTGACTTTGCGTTAGGGAAAGAAAAGGCAGCGAAGAAGGGAACTGGTCACCCCACCAATCGATACTGGACCTAGTATGGTGAAGTCTCTAACAATTCACTACCCTACGGCAATATCTGCTGTAGGATTACCTATACTTTTTATAATGCATAAGAGGAGGGCAGTCAATGGAATATTCTTCTTCTTCCGATCTCCAGGGATTTAAAGTTTTCACTCTTTTTTACCCTTGCGGCATTTGGGGGATGAGTTATGGACTTTCTTGCAAACCCCAAAGGACTTCCCCCAACTCAGCGGGCAAAGCTGATGGAAGTCACAGCAGTCCCACTAATTGACGGGCGATGCAATGCCAGGACTACCCTCAGCGGAATATCATGATTAAAATGGTTAACAAATATTAGACAAACATAAAGATATGTTTTCAGGCACTTGTAAGAAATAAAGAAGTAGAAAACTAGACAACAGAAAAACAACAGACGTGAGTGGCTTACCCAGGACTCGAATCCAGGACCTTCCGTGCGACAACCCCGCCTAGCTATGCAAGCGAATCACACTATCCTCCCTGCCATCTAGGCATCACAAAAATGATGCTTCGATGACGGGTCACTAGTGCGACCCGCAAAACATAACACCGGAAATTTACCATGGTCAGTCCAGCCTATTAATGACGCAATCACTTCTGTTGTTCCCCTGTTATACAGTATAGGTCAGACCATACAAGACAAAGACCTTAATACTGTGTCTAGTAAATGATAGAAGACTAAGAACAGTAAGTACAGGACAGAGGGTAGGTTTTGGTATTGTATAAACATTTATAACACATAAGGAAGGGAAACCCGAGGCCTGTAAACAGTAAATAAATATTAGACAAACATAAAGGTATGTTTTCAGGCACTCGTAAGAAATAAAGAAGTAGAACACTGGTAACATCGGGAAGTACTAGAAATAGAAGTAAAATGGTATGACATGAGCAACAATGGGGGACAGTTGGAAGGTCCATGAATATACAAATGGTACAAGAGATGAGAAGTTGACGGTGGCCTTCGATAGTACTCATACTTGATCTTAGAAAATAAATAAAGAGACCTAAAGAACGCAGGAAAAAGTGAACAAACACACCAGGGAACCATTCCTAGACTGACCAAGGCAGAGAGAGAACGAGCTATAGTAATGTTATTTCAACTGCAACTAGTCAACCATCGCCCAGCTGCTATAGTACTTTAACCAAAAGCACTGCAGATCGTCCCCGTCAAGCTCAGCCCAGAGTCACTATGGAGCCACATCAACAAGATGATTATAAACGACAACAACATGAGAAGTAGTTGGGCCAGGTGGATGTAACTCCTAACACACTGTGCGACGTCGAAAGCAAGCTGCAAGACAACGCCAGACGTCCCTAACTGGTTCGGGCATGCCACAACAATGTAGGAAATACGTCACCAGTCGACACTGGTTACAAACGATGCTCATGCGTCAGTGGCAAACTGTCTTGCCATGGCCTTGTGTCCCAAGATATGGCCCCCCATAACACATGTATGGGAAGAGATTGGACGTCAGCTGACCCGTGTCAGACGACAGCGGACTCCGGATGATATGGGTCACGCCCTGACCGAAACATGGGATCAATACCCCGAGAAATTTCTGCGTAGATTTGTTGACTCCATGTGGAAGTGCTGCCAGGCCAGCGTTTCTGCCAACGATGACCACAAGAACCACTGAACGCTGCTGTGACCACCACAGAAATCTCTTTTTTTTTTAATGTGACCTGTTACGATAATTTTTAAGGCCATTGTTACGACACTGCATGCTCTGCCGTACGATTCAAATGAATAATTAGGTCAGTTTATTACCGCTTCCAGTCAAATCAAATTCATTTTGGCTATCCCACTCTCACACACCTCAGTGAGCAATTATTCACCGAGGTGAAATTAAAGTAAGTCAGTATATTTTATGAAATATATGACGAAATATTGATTAATAAAAACTGGAGATACATTATTATTCTATGCAATAGAGTGTACGGAACATTTTTTTAATTAAACAGAAATAAAGTGGGTCAAATAAACATTGTTTTTTTTTAAAACTTTACTTGATATCTGTAATATTCTATACTCTGGTATGTAATTCTGCTTTGACTGATTGTCACGGGATTGCCTCCCCTTGCTTTGCAATAGTGGTCCACTAATGGTCACAACTCAAGCGTATCTAAAAGTAGGTCGTCCACGGTATCTATCTTCGCGCAAGATTACTCGTGGCAAAGATGTAGATAAGAGATGAATAGCGTTTATACCTTAGGGG
The DNA here is from genome assembly GCA_024509875.1 of Oreohelix idahoensis. Taxonomy (NCBI): domain Eukaryota; kingdom Metazoa; phylum Mollusca; class Gastropoda; order Stylommatophora; family Oreohelicidae; genus Oreohelix; species Oreohelix idahoensis. The sequence continues at coordinate 85,685 of JAMPIV010014891.1, forward strand.
AGCCTTCACAAGATATTCCCAGAAGTCAAGAACAAACGCTGCTTAAGGGCTGAGCAAATTTGTTAACTTATTATCTGGCCCGTCGCCTTTTGTGAAGGGTTTATGCAATGGTTCTGGCCCGTCAAGCCCCCAGTTGGAGTAATCCAACGAATACCGTCTTATAAGTAATGGCTATATATATATATATATATATATATATATATATATATATATATATTTATATATATATATATATATATATATATATATATATATATATATATATATATATATATATGTATTTATCAAGAAAAACTGGCTCATACGTTTGCTTTCGTACATATAAACTGAATCAACTATTATTGTTTAGTTTAAACATACAACACATTTAATAGTCCATTAGTCTGTAACATGGGAAAATAAATATGGAAAATTGGGTGAAAATTGAAATTAAAGTTTCCTCATTGAGGTTTAGAATAGGCTTTAGAATGTCTTTGATTTTTGCTGTAGCCTGTTACACACAGCTTAGCTCCAGATGAGTCCTGCAGCTGTGGTTTCCGTCACTTCTTTTTGGTGATGAGTACACTTCTCCACATAATTTGTCCATTGTAGGCGGTTGGTGGTGATACTCTTCTATCACACTAGTGGCGTTATTACCACCGTCGTCTGGAGGCTTGTAACCACAAACACAAAATTTTGGGAATACACACTTCTCCTGGCACAGATTTAGAATGGACACAGCACTGTATTAGAAGCTTCAAATCACGTAGGTCTGGAAATATGAGTTAATTTCTCTGACGGCTGGTGTTCTGCAAATTCCTGGCCTGGGAAAACTGTTGTATAATTCCTCTTATGACTTGGTCTGGGAAATATGAGTTAATTCCTCTGACGGCTGGTGTTCTATGAATCCTGTCTGGGAAGACTTCTGTTAAAATTCCTCTCTGACTCCATGTGATAAAATTCCCAAGTTTCCAGTCTTGTATTAAAATTGCGGGTTTACTTGTAAATTCCAAAGTTGCCCAATACTCAATCTGGTACTTATAGTTGTAAGTCCTATCATCTTTCCTCTGGCTTGTAGGAGATGTTTAATTGACGCTGTCTGTCTGTTCTGTGTCTGATTTCTACAGTATATCTCACACTCCTTAGTTTCAAATCCCAGCTGTGTTTCCGCTGAATGTTCCAATCAATTCATTGTAGCTTCTGGCGAACCAATCAAATCTATTTAGCATTGTTTGGGTGGGGAGGTTTATCAATACTCATCCCACCCTTATTTGAAAATATTAAATTTAATATGCACGCGTGGCCTCTTACAACAGTGATGTCATATCGTTACATAAGACTTCCGGCGCACCTCTGTCTATCACAATATTGTGACCGTGTGTTTTCTGGCGTAATGACTTCCGCCCAGATGTCCAGCCCGACAGATTGTCTAATTATCCCCTTTATGTGCGTGCCTCGGCCAGACAGATGTCTGGTCAGACAGTGTTGTCTTCTTTTATTGTGCGCACAATACAAGCGTGTGTCAACATGACCAACAGCTTTCCAATGGGGTCAAATGTTCGACGGACACGTTTCCACAGAGAGTAGCGTGTTAGAGACTTCCCCATACTGTGTCCAGCATAGAGCAAAATAGTGAAAATAACGAATGAAAAGGCATGATTTATGCCAAACAAAAGCGATGAGTAAGAAAATAGAGAAATAGAAAGGATACTGCCGGAGGGCTGAAGGTGTGAGAGATCACACAAATGAGCATGTTCAGACGTTTTGTCACACTGATTTGTCATTGTCATTTTCCTATACATAGCAATGCATGATGTTTATCTTTATTTTCTTTTTGGTCATTTTGAATGTTGCTCCTATTATTCTTAGTCCCGCTGCTTCCTCAGTCTAGGAGTGCTTTCTGTTCTTTCTTTGGCAGCATTAGAGACACACCTTCACAGCTGTGTGTGCTTTCTTCCTCATCTTCGGAGGACAGTGTCTTTTTTTTTCCTGTGTTCAGTTTCATCCTCTCTATGCATTATGACCTTATCTCACAAAGTTCTGGGATACCCATGTCATTATTAACTCCATTTTCGCTGCCATCTGTGCAGTTTTGTCTTGTGCGATTACTGTACGAACATTCCAGGTGCTAAATCTGGATATTTTTCGACTGGGAAAAAAATGGCGAGTCAGCACCCCAGACTCTATTCGGCTTTATCTGGACATTTGATATGGGACCTTCTTGTGTCATTGTTGACTCAAATGAATAATCTAAATTACTGTTTCGTGTTAGTGGATGTTTGTTTGTTTGTTTTCTTTCCCCTAAAGTTTATACGGGACGGGTAACCTGTCGCATGCCCCAAGTACTCTTTAATCAACTTGTACGAGATGTGGTAATTACAGTGCTACTATTCTTTTCTCATTATGCATGATGAAAGAAAGAGAAAAGGCAGAATGTCAGACGGGCATGTGTGCCCAATTCTTAACCCTTTGAAAATAAAGTTCGTTCGTTCGTTCGTTTGTACTCTTCTTTTGGACCCAACAACACACAAGGTAGTACTTAGTCGCCCTCTTTATTCATAACTGACTATGGGCATGCGTCCCTGAGGTGACAGTCCTCAGATTCTTTTTATTTCTGGTGTTCCTTTAGGCGTGTTCTTTAATCTGTTGCTTGTTGAGGTTTTTTTTTCTCCCATTCTCAGTTGGCGTCGCAGGGAGCATCACCACTTGCTGCGATCGGCTTCATCCTCCCAGGTTACTGAGTTATACTATTTGATGTGAAATATGCATTAAAGTATAACTGAAATAATCTGCTTTATGGTATTTTGAATCTTTGCTAATTTCTAGGTCAATATTTATTCAATGATATCACTTCAGCTGGATTACAATTTTCGCTTTAAGAAAAAATGGGACTAATCTTTTCGATGTCCTAATTGTCACTTTCCCAACTGATCTTCAAGGATATTCGTCTTCTGAAGAAAAGGTGTAATGTGATATTTAGCGTGGTCATTATTTCTGATATACGGACAGAACTTGATTAATCTCAGTCTAAAAGCCGTTGCTTCTACATCCATGACGATTCCAACATGGAAAAAATAAATCTAAATGTCACATGCGCTAAACATTCTATTTTGGTTTTTTTCCATTTTGAAAAACTTTCTGGACAGCAATGTCGCCACGCTTTTGTTAACACAAATGGCGATCGGCGACAAGTAGCTTTCCCAAATTTCGAACATTGATCAACTAAACATCGAGACCATTAGTGAGCTTTCACAGCTGGTTTCGTAGGCGCCCGGCTTCCGAACCTTAGTTAAAGATTGCCTCCTGGACTACTATAACCGTATACTGTCAACATCTAAGCTTACTATGTATTAACAGTAACTATAATCGTAATGAGATTCTGATTGGCTTAACAACTAGAGGGATTTCCTCTCGTGACACGGTTACCAGGTTGCGGGATCAAAACCTGGTAGCGTCACGTTCGAGTCCACCCAGTCGTAAATGGGAACTTGACTCTGGACATGAGTTCAGGAAGGGATCAGGTCACCCAACTTCATAATGCTGGACCTTGCATGGTGAAGTCTCTAACACCTCACCCCTACGGAAGTAATTATCGAATTGTCACATCAGCGAAATATTCTATTTGGTTTTTCACCCAGATCCTAACCTCTACTGAAAGTGAACAATAACGTCTGCTTTTCTATACCACCGTATACACTATCATTATCTATTTTCACTATCTGGTAACATAAACAACTGTCACAATTTGCTATCACTGTTGCTAGACATCAGCTACTATCGCTACTCATGTACTGACATCAGCTACTAGCGATATTCGTGTATTGACATCACCTACTAGCGCTACTCATGTACTGACATCAACTACTATCGCTACTCATGTACTGACACCAGCTACTATCGCTACTCATGTACTGGTATCAGCTACTACTCATGTACTGACATCAGCTACTATAGCTACTCATGTACTGACATCAGCTACTATAGCTACTCATGTACTGACATCAGCTACTGTAGCTACTCATGTACTGATATCAGCTACTATCGGTACTCATGGACTGACATCATCTACTATTGCTTCTCATGTACTGACATCATCTGCTATAGCTACTCATGTACTGACATCATCTACTATAGCTACTCATGTACTGACAGCAGCTACTATAGCTACTCAAGTACTGACAGCAACTACTATAGCTACTCATGTACTGACATCATCTACTATAGCTACTCACGTACTGACATCAGCTACTATAACTACTCACGTACTGATATCAGCTACTATAGCTACTCGTGTACTGACATCATCTACTATACCTACTCATATACTGACAACGTCTACTTTGCTTCTCATGTACTGACATCATCTACTATATCAACTCATGTTCTGACATCATCTACTATATCAACTCATGTACTGACATCATCGACTATATCAACTCATATACTGACAACGTCTACTTTGCTACTCGGGTACTGACATCATCTACTACAGCTACTAATATACTCACATCATCTTCTATATCTACTCATATACTGACATCATCTTCTATATCTGCTTATCTTCTGACATCATCTACTATATATACTCTTGTACTGACATCATCTGTTATATCTACTCATTTACTGACATCATCTACTATATCTACTCATATATTGACATCATCTACTATCTCTAATTAATTACTGACATCATTTACTATATCTACTCATGTACTGACATCATCTACTATATCTGCTCATGTACGGACATCATTTAATGTATCTACTCATGTACTGACATCATTTACTATATCTACTCATGTACTGATATCATCTACTGTATCTACTCATGTACTGACATCATCTACTATATCTACTCATGTACTGATATCATCTACTGTATTTACTCTTGTACTGCCATCATCTACTATCGCTACTCATGTACTGACATCATCTACTATCGCTACTCATGTACTGACATCATCTACTATATCTACTCATGTACTGACATCATCTACTATAGCTACCCATGTACTGACATCATCTACTATATCTACCTGTTATGTGTTAAGTTCATAACATGTATGTCAATATCAATACAGTTCGACATGTAGTTTATTTGTTTACGTCCAGTGACCTTGGTTACAGGAAGTGACGTCATTACTTTTGGTGGCTAAATTGCCGACGCCAAAGTTGCCGTCTGGTGAGTTCAGCGTTCCTTCGATAAGAGATTCGCTGTGTGTCTTTTCAAGGTGTTGGACGTATGTGTTCTCGGCTCCTGAGTGTTAGAAGATTTCTTGGTCATATTCCTATGTATTCCATCTCTGGATCATTCATACACCTCCGTGCGATGAAGCCAGTTATTATGTAAGAGGAATGATGTTTGACCTGATGAACGTGAATTGAATTATAATAAAATTGTATGGAAATGTCCTCGACATTGTTCCAGTTACAAGACTGTAACGCAACGCTAGAGACTGTCTAGTTGATGCCATAACCTAATGAGCATATCATCTATGATTTATTTGGAGCTACGAGATGTATAATAAATTTGTAATTGAATCGTCCAACCTGGCCTTTGGAATATCATTTATGTTGAGGATTACGGCTTTGGGCGGGGACTGAAAAGCACATACCCCAATCGGCACTTGATCTGAAGCAGTGTCCGACTCATTATATAATAATCAAATAATATATCTAAAGAACCACGAGCCCAAAGAAAAACCCCGTAACAATGGGGGCCAAGCTAAAGGATCTTTGATCTACAACTATAAAGAGAGAAGTATTTAAAGTCGTCGCATTTGATTTCAAGTACTCATGAAATTTTTCAAGATGGCGACATTCATCGTCTGCTAACCTGTGTGAAAGGATGAATGAACTTTTTTCAAAGAAATAGTGTCGATTGTACTTCAAAGCTGAAGTATCAGTCAGGAAAAGACATTCTTGCAGTAAATATGAGTTCCAGTTTCACGTTTGATGCCCGAAGAAGGCGTATTTTTATGAAGACGACGGACCAAGGCGATGTTCTGTTCAAGTCATCTATTCGTGACTTCTAGGTCTAACCTGGTCTACTCTGGGTGATTTTCATCGTTCCTTGCTGAAAGTGACGTGGAATCCAGGAGGAAATTTTTTCTGGCGTTACAGATAAGTGTATTTATGGTTACATACAGCCTGTGTTGCTGATGATACTGTTTGCCAGAGTTTGTTCTTTTTTTAAACAAAAGATGAGCTTTTTGTCGCACATGCACAGTGTGCCAAGGTGTGGCAACAAAAAAGGCCTAAGCATAATGCACCTATCCAGTCATCTGATATTTCTTTGCGGCCCTTCGCAAAGATGGCTATTTGACCTTTTTGGTCCATTAAAGGTCACGTCAGCTAAGTGATGAAAATGTTTAATATTGATCGTTCTCTTAGTTCAATATATCACGCCGCATCAAATGGAAAAATTGAGAGGCTCAATAGGAGTTTGAAACAAATGTTAGGCAAAGTTACGAATAAGTATCCGCAAGATTGAAATCGAATTTTGCCTGCAGTTCTCTTTGCTTATAGAGAAATTCCAAACAAACATTCCGGGTATGCGCCATTTGAGTTGGTCTTTGGTGCTAAACCCAGGGGACCTATGTCCATCTTAAAACAATTATTGGTTGGAGCTAGCATGGATGAGGATGTTCAAACCTCTTACCAATATGTTGTCAATTTAAGACAAAAGATTATTGACGCATGCCAAATAGCAGTGGAGGCGTCAGAAAAGGCAAAATTAAAGGCTCGTCTGTTTGCCAATCAAAATATGAAACTGCGCTAATTATGGCCGTGTAATGAGGCCTACGTATTTATTACCAAAGAAAGACAACAAATTACGTGTGTCATGGAGAGAACCTTATACAATTATTAATAAATTGTCAGATGTTGACTATATTTTATCTATTAATGGGAAAGAAAAAACTTTCTATATTAATATGTTACAGCAATTTCATACACGTCCTCCGCATCTTAAACCAGTCTTTGAAGCTATTGACGAATCTGTTGATCGTCGCTCGTCCTTAACAGTTATACAAAAGGAGGGGTCTGACTTAAGTGGTGGTACTGAACCACTTTTATCATTACCGATCTTACATCTTTTAGCTACTGAGAGTTGGACAGATGTTTCTATTGCACCAACTCTTGCTTCTCATCAGAAAGAGCAAATTTCTCAGTTCCTGCAATCTTTCTCTGATGTGCTCACGGATGTTCCTGGGCATACAGATATCTTTCAACATGATATCATACTAACAGGTTTTCGACCTATCAAATTGAAACCTTATCCTATACCTATCCATTTACAATCACAGGTACAGGAAGAAATAATAAAAAATGATCAAATTAAATATCATTACTTCGTCACATTCATCTTACAGTTTTCCTATGGTATTTATTAGGAAAAAAGATAAATCTATTCGTGTTTGCATAGATTTCAGGCGTTTAAATGCCCTGACTATTTCAGATGCAGAACCATTACCATTGTTAGATTCTCTTCTGGACAAATTAGCTACTGCTACTTTCTTTATAAAATTTGACTTGTCAAAAGGCTATTGGCAAGTGCCATTATCAGACAGAGCTAAACCCTATAGAGCTTTCGCTACACCTCTAGGATTGTTTCAATTCAATTTTTTGTCATTCGGTCTTGTTAACGCTCCTGCTACCTTTGTTCGCATGATGCGAAAACTTTTTTCTGACCGTGAGGATTTAATCACTTATACTGATGATATTTGTTTATTTCATCGAACTTGGGATGAATATGTTATAGGAATTCAGTCTTTGTTGAATACCTCGTGTCTACATAATCTTACTGCTAGACCTTCTAAGATTAGAATAGGATTCACTGAAATTTCTTTTCTTGATCATAAAGTAGGAGGTGGATTTCTTAAACCTGAGGATTCTATTATCTCGAAAATCTTAAATCTTGAAATTCCACGAACTAAGAAACAAGTTCGCAGTCTGTTAGGCTTGGTGAATTTCTATAGAAAATTCTTACATAATTTTTCAGATATTACCTCAGTTCTGTCCTCTTTTGTAAAGAAAGGCTCGCCAAACAAGATCATTTGGACACATGAGTGTAATGTTCGTTCTCTAAATTGCCATTTTGAGATTACCTGACGCTCGTTTTCCATTTACCCTCAGCGTAAACGCTTCGAATACGGCAATTGGTGGAACATTGATGCAGCAGTTTGAAGGCTACATGCACCTAACGCTGTATTTTAGCCGTAAATTGTCGCCTACAGAGTAGCGGTATCCCATTGTGGAAAGGGAACTGCTAGCAATCGTCTTTTGTTTCACCAAGCTCCAACGGTATCTGATGGGAGCCCGATTCACCCTGGAGACCGACCAAAAAAGCACTTTCATATCTCAGGACAACGAGATTCAAGAACGACAGAGCCGCTAAAGCCTCGCTCGCTCTTCAACCCTACGACTACGAGATAAAGGCAATAAAAGGAGCCCAAAATGTCGTAGCTGACGTTTTATCTAGGTGTATAAAACACCTTATATCACCAATCAACTCTACGAGTACAGGTGATTCACAGAATTGCATCTGATCTACATACATATTTCATGATGTCCTGATCAAGAAAACAGCAACTATAATGATTGAAAAAATTCTCTGACATTGTGTACAAATACTATGCTGAAAACGTATGTACATGGTTGCATGTCTAAAGAAAGAAACATTGCTTATATGAGAAAGCGGTTCACACAGCAACAGGATGATGATGAATTCTGGAATGTTCAAAACTGAGTGTAGCGGAAGGTTTTATGCGTGTGAGATGATAGTGCTAGAGTAGAAATAGTATTCTCTCCAGAATGTGTGAGGTCCCAGTGACAGAGAAGTACACTGGTATCACTCGATAGTCACGGCTGTGAAAGTATCTGGACTGAAAATATTCAGAGAACAGTCAGACCTTACTGCGCCACCTCCGCTATGTGACCACCTGTGATATTAATAAAAATTCAACCAAACTCAATATCAACTATATTGAATGAATAAAGCTGGTGAATACAATTTATATCCTCTTTATTTACATTTATCTAATTGTGGTGATTGTGTGTGACTGGTGATACAAAAGTTATATTTATACAAAACCAAATTGGCGAACTCAATTACAGTTTTTGCAAGTTAAACTAAAATGTCATTTCTTTAGACTCTTCCAATTAGTTGGGTAATAGACTTCTTCATTGTCTTATTCACTTTATAACTTTCACTAGTTTATCACGCAAATTGTCATCATAAAACTTTGATTGACAGTTATCACTTCTTGGGTGCACGATTGTCACAAATATCACTCATCTGTTTTTATAATCAGTGTTCATATGAGATGTACAGCTTCAGTAGGTCGTGCTTCTACCAATCCAGGCACTGCTGGGGCGATTTGCATTGATCCTTGAGCAATTCTTGATCATTGACCTCTGACTTTTGGTTGACAAGTATGAACCTGCAGATAATTGTAGGATATGTGGCTATTTGTGGATAATAATTACCACATTCCTATTGTAGGTGAGATGAATTTGTTTTCAGATGTATGCGTGAAAATGCATGATTATGGATTAGTGACAAGACAGGTGTCTACTGTGGAACATTTTATAAAATCAAATAATACAAAATAATATGTACACACATATATGATATGAGGTTATAGTATCCCCCTGCCTAACACGTTAGCTCTGTAAAGTGCAGTAACTTGAAGACAGATTGAATAAGCCCTGATAATGATTGTTGGTAGTCCTGAAAAGAATTGTTATTAGTCCTGTGCTAGCCCTGATATGGACTCAGTCATGGTGGTTATATTTCGGGTTCCAATCTTCAACAATCATATCAAGTAATAAATTAATATACATGATACTTTCATAACATAAAGATTAAACAAATCCTGAAATAAAAGTTGTAATTACTGTATTATTTTACATAGTAACTTTACATACCCTCGCAGGATCTAATTAAGATCAGTAAAGACTGGCTTTAGTGGAGTAACAGAACTGCCTGGCTGCAAATAACAAGATATTGGCCTCTGCACGTTCCTCTCTCTCCAGCCGTTGTCCTTCTGTCTTGCTTCGCTGTACAAGTGAATTTGAAATTTTTTCAAACCTTGGTCTCGTGCATTTCACCTTTCCCAGTTCAAGCCTTTGGAGTTATATATTTCCGTTCTTCATGAGTTGACCTTTATATCCATATGTTGTTTTCCCATATCTGTCGTGTTAACGATTTTATATTGAATTATAAATAGGAAAAACACAGGATTTCTCAATGCACGGACACTATTCTTGCGAAATCCTTCACAACTACTTACTCCCTTCTGATTTCCTTGTATCTATACATAAATGAAGATATTCCCGTCAAAAGGAGACCATTCTCATCCTTGTCTGTCTTTCCGTTCTCCTTCCCGATGTCTAATTCTAACCATAATTTCGGACGATTTATTCTTCCTTATACACTCGCCGAAGTCATTCTATCGGACCGTGGGAAACCCCTTCTCTGATTGGCTGCCCTAGATACACACAGGAAAATACCCCTGCATTTCTTTGTTCAGGCCAAAACACTGGTGTCCCACTTTTCGGTCTTCAAACATTTAACTAGGCAATGCGTAACATGCGACACTGAGTGATACCTTGTTGAACTCAGCGCATTACTTACGGATATTGTAGATGAATGACAGTGCTTATATGAAATTTACAGACTTACAAGCATAACTTTGGTAAAATGTTACAAACGATGTCATGTCAGGAGATTTTTGTGCGGACATATTGCGTCAATTTTAATTGCAATAACTAACGGCTACATTTTAAAGGGACATAACGCTGAAATGACTGACTCGAGAATATCAAAGGGACACAACAATCTATTACTCACACAAGGGTCATATACAAGATTAACTTGCTTCTCTTACCATTAATATGTTATATTGCTAATATATAATTTTGAAGCACACAATATTTTGATCAATTCACAAAAACATTGCATTCACTCAATTTATTGTTTGATTGTCTGCCTCATGTCATCTATTGTCTCTATTACATAATTTAATTAATTTTAATGCTTTGCATTTTGAGACTAAGTGACTAATGTTACCTGACGGGACAATTAGGTGTTTTGGACAGTGTGCAGTATGATAGTGTCTGGACTGATATAATCATTTCATTTTTACATGTTGGCTGATTTTGATATGGTTACCTCACATCGTTGTCAAATGATTTGTATCCTTTGTAGTCGATGGCGTTAATAATTTTATTACTAATTTCCACACCTTGAGTGTTTATTTGCCTACTCTGGAGCACAAACCTGGGGGCTATTTCATACTATTAGGGAAATTTGATGATACCATCTTTTCACTCCAGTGATGTTTGAACTCACACCACGTAAATAATGCAAACTTCGTTTCCATTATTTGACGGGGGGAGGGGTAAATGTTATGAGTAAAGTTCATAACATGTATGTCAATATCAATACAGTTCGACATGTACGTTATTTGTTTACGACCGGTGACCCTGGTTACAGGAAGTGACGTCATTACTTTTGGTGGCCAAATTGCAGACGCCAAAGTTGCCGTCTGGTGAGTTCAGCGTTCCTTCGATAGGAAATTCGCTGTGTGTCTTTTCAAGGTGTTGGACGTATGTGTTCTCGGCTCCTGAGTGTTAGAAGATTTCTTGGTCATATTCCTATGTATTCCATCTCTGGATCATCCATACACCTCCGTGCGATGATGCCAGTTATTATGTAAGATGAATGATGTTTGACCTGATGAACGTGAGTTGAGTTATAATAAAATTGTATGGAAATGTTCTCAACATTGTTCCAGTTACAAGACTGCACCGCGACGCTAGAGACTGTCTAGTTGATGCCATAACCTAATAAGCATATCATCTATGATTTATTTGGAGCTACGAGATGTATAATAAATGTGTAATTGAATCGTCCAACCTGGCCTTTGGAATATCATTTATGTTGAAGATTACGGCTTTGGGCGGGGACTGAAAAGGACATACCCCTATCGGCACTTGATCTGAAGCAGTGTCCGACTCATTATATAATAATCAAATAACATATCTAAAGAACTACGAGCCCAAAGAAAAACCCCGTAACACTACCCATGTACTGACATCAGCTACTATCGCTACTCATGTACTGACGTCATCTACTATGTGTCTACTCATGTACTGACGTCATCTACTATGTGTCTACTCATGTACTGACATCAGCTACTATTGCTACTCATGTACTGACATCATCTACTATGTGTCTACTCATGTACTGACATCATTTACTATGTGTCTACTCGTGTATTGACATCATCTACTATGTGTCTACTCATGTACTGACATCATCTACTATGTGTCTACTCATGTACTGACATCATCTACTATGTGTCTACTCATGTACTGACTTCATCTACTATGTGTCTACTCATGTACTGACATCAGCTACTGTGGATAAACATTAAACAAATGTCAAAACAAGTACTTGTCATGGCCTTTAAAAAGTAATAAACAAAAAACGTATACACTTATTTTCATAATTTATATGCATGTGATATCCTAGTATCACTATATAAGAACTTACCACTTGAGACGGATTAATTACGTTTTTTTTAAAGTAAATAATATATTTAAAAGTGAAACTTGATGGGAAAAAAACCGAACTTGTTTTTAAAGAAACTTAACAATTGTTTTTTTTTTTAACAAAATGATATTTTTTTTAATGTACAGAATTACGGGGATGCGAACTTTTAAATGAAACAAATGTGTTGCCATTTTGAATATGTTAAATGCTAATACGTTATAGTAATGATGTACAATGTCGTATTTCATTATAAAAATGTGAATTCTTTTTCCCTAGTTAAATTAATCCTGAAAATGTATTGTAAACACTATTTTAAAAATTAACTCGGGTTTGTAATAAAATACACATATTAATTTTTTTTTTTAATTTTATGGTTAGACATTTAGAATGATATTAATTTAAAAAAAAAAAAACAGTGGTGGAGTCAAAATATTTTGGTCTCCGGCTGCGCTTGAGTTCCTGGCAAAAACATGATGCCACACTGCTCCGTGCTCCAGCTCCGTGCTCCAGCTCCGTGCTCCAGCTCCGGGCTCCCATCCAAAGCCCTGGTTAAAATGGACAGACCAAATATAAACGAGGTGGATCGAATAAATAAATAGATAACAGTTTAAAAATAGAGAGCGACTTTACAATCATCGTATAGTACTTAACGACATCAGTTACTGAGCAGACGATAACGGATCTATCCATTGTCCAGAGCTGTTTATCTTTAATGGGTATGTCTATTAACCTAACAACTTTTCATGGTCCAAACGTTAAGTGTAATTTGTAAAGATAATCCAGGCTTAAATGGCTAGGGCATATAGACCCAGATGATGACTTGAAACAGAAAAACAGTGACAACAAGTATCCATGAGGGGGGAAAGGGAAGGAGACCCAATGAAGTACACTTTTATCTCCTAAATCGCTAGTGCGTCCATTCGTCTATCTATCTATCTATCTATCTATCTATCTATCTATCTATCTATCCATCTATCTATCTATCTATCTATCTATCTATCTATCTATCTATCTATCTATCTATCTATCTATCTATCTATCTATCTATCTGTCTGTCTATGTATCTATCTATCTATCTACCTATCTATCTATCTATCTATCTATCTATCTATCTATCTATCTATCTATCTATCTATCTATCTATCTATCTATCTATCTAACCATCTGTCTGTGCCTGTACGTATATTTCTATTTTTCCTGTTTTATTGACTGTGTGTGTTTGTCTCCCTACTGCCAACAATCTATATCGACGAAGCCCGAAACAAAGATTACATACAACCTTGAACATTAACGTCACTACATAACACTATATAGAAGGTATGTCTAATAAAAAGGGAAAAAAGAAACAAGTTTGCAAATGTTCCCTAGTCGGTTCTGCGTTGTATATTGAATCTTTTGTGCAGTTATTTCCAAACATGTTTGCAGTTGACCCCTTGTTTTTTTATATATTTCACAAATCGTGACCCGTAAAGAATATAATTTTTATTTTTTTTTTTTTTCATACAGATGACCTTTGCTACCCAAATAAGGATCGCGACATTTAAGTTGGGAACCATCGGTTTAGTCACTTCAGTGGTTCACATTTTCTGTAATTTTATTTTCGCACATGCTCCGTACAGATGGTATGGTGTCTACATTTTTTTATGTCTGTAAATGCAGTTCTGTGAACAAAAATTCACCAGAAATGTCTACGGGTCTCACAAAAACCTACTTACACATGCTAATTTTCTTAGTGTCTCGATCGTAACAAATTCTCACCTGCTTGCAATGTTTTCATAGTGCATTTTTGGGGAAATTACGGAAAAGCTGCTCATTGCGGCGTTAAAACTAAATCTCACGCCTACTGTAATAATGCGCATTTATACCCATCTCTTCATGCGGGTATTTAAGAAATATTCATGCCAGGGTTGTATGTTTGTTTGTTTATACTATACATCTTGGTGTTGAAGAGGAACGGCTGAGTAAGTAAGTATGTGAGTATACTAAGGAGAGTTCATCGTGCAAACATCTACATTTGATGTTAATTTATTTAGCCAGAGAATCATCATTGCTCATCTTAGAGCCTCTATGCCTTCGTGCCACTCTTTGCGCATCATTGATTTACTTCTAATGGAAGATGGAAAGGAAGGAAATGACCACAGGAGAAATAAGAGCCGTCATTAGGACATTCAACTGAAGGTGCACATCATAATTATTTTCCACACCATGTTTTGGCGGGTTGCTTGCTCGTTTGCATCAAAACTGGCTTTCTCTGATAAGGATATTACCTTTTGCGTTCTCTGCTAGTTATTACCTGCCATCAATGGTGCCCTTACCTTGGTATGGCAGCTTGTGTACCCTGACAACCCCCAGAGCTATGCTAGCGGGAGTTTTACTCTTGGCAGGTTCCACCAAGCTGGACAGGTCTGCTCGCGTAGGGGTCAGACAAAAGCTGGTACCCTACTGCTCCAAGTTGGAGGTTTTAACACAGGGCCGACACCCCTGTCTATGTAAAATAAAATCTCAATCGTTACGGAAACAGCAAAAAATGAACATGTTTTGCGCAGGACGGACATCCGGAGTCTGAGGATCGTATGACTACCAGTGGTGAAAGCGAAAAGGAAGCCACTGACATGAAAACGGACATCCTGACCGTTAAGCGAAAACTAAAGCAAGAACTGCCAAAGCCACCTGTCGGAGAACTGTGGAGGCAGAGATGTTAAGCATGAACCAGAGCTGAGGCACCACACGAAGGATGGCTGTCCACCGAGCAGAGTGGAGACAGTTTGTTGCTGCCCCACAAGACACCACCAAGCGTGATGGCCGCTGATTGCTTTGTCAGTCAGCGACTAAGGACCAGTGAAGAAAAAGAAGCTAGTTATTACAAATTTTGCTGTTTTTGCATTTGTGTGTCTGCATTTGGTCTTTCCGTGATGTTTTTTTTAGATCTTTCTTATAGCTGATATTTTTTCTTATATTCCACAGCTGTCATCAGAAGAGATGCGAGCCATAGTGCACAGTATGGCGCGGTTTAAGCTGGTGATGACCGTCACAGAACTCCTCATGTACACAAATCATTCAATCAATTTCTTCCTCTACTGTGCCACTGGCAACAAGTTTAGGCAGCAAATCTTCGACCTCTTCTGGTGCCTTAAAGGGCTGCGGCAACCTCAAGCGCATGCTGAAAATACGGGGTTCACACACTCCATGAGAAAGTCGTCTCATTCAATGTTAGCAGTTGGACCAAACGACATTTTGCTGTCCAGACGTGCTGCTGAGAGAAAAAGTAGTTCAGTAAGCAGCGAGGGTGTTGATGACGTAGAAAAATATGAAGACAATATGCTGGCCATTGGCGGGAAGCTACATGAAAGCGTCAACGGAAATGCCAACAGATCCAATTTGACTGTTGACAATGTTGAGACTGCCAGAGGGGGAGATATTTTACGGAGTTGTTTTGGTTATTCACATCAAAATGGCGGTGGAAAGAACAGACATGTTACAAATATTCGGAATTCTCCGAAACATGTTCAGAAACTGGGAAACCCTTCTCTGAAGAAAAGCTCCACATTGCCATGTAAAGAAGCGGGGTACCCAACGCAAGGCAAATGCTGCGAAAAGAACATGGATAGTCTTGGGGATCGTCGTAGTAAAAAAGTACTTAGCAGCGTGTTACTTTGCAGAGTGTATCAAAGTAAAAAGAAACATAAACATTCACCCGTTTCTAAACGGGGCAGTTTCGGAACAGAATGTGATGAGAGCTTGAGGGACAATGAATACATTCTTTTACAGCCCACCATTCGCTGGTGTGACTCAGTTACTCAGTCCTGATTCACGATAGAGGGAGAAATGCTCTACCATTGCATCTCGGCAAACGGCTGCCTTCAAAATCAAACAACAGATTCTCGGAGGTAATAAAGCGAGTAGCTGGAGCAAGGGGTGAAACAGAAACGTGTATGAGGCTCAAAAGAGAATGACACAGTGACATGGCCGATAAGGTTGAATAGAGGATAAAAGAAATCCATGGTAGGTGAGACTCAGCGGAGTATAGCATCGAAACGGGTAGATGAGACTCAGCATAGTATTTATTAATGATCGGTGTCTTGCTAAACTGAGCCTAACCATTCAATCCAGGATACACTTGTTCTGAATCGTTGGCTAATTTGACTGCCCAATGGGCATTCTTCAATACTGGCAGAAACAACGACAACCTTGCCCCGAACAAAGCTAAGTTTTGGCGCCCCTACAGCATGTTTGAAACATATTATTCTGGATTTACATCATGAAATCAAAATAGTTAACAGCAAAAATCGCTAGTCTCACCGAGCCATAGTCCGAATTGCCGGTACCTAAAGCACGAAGTTCGGTTGTGTCAGACAACAATGTTTAGTCACAGAATACTAAATGTAAAAATTTAAGATAGCTAAATATCATTCTGTTTATTTGATGCACGCACATCATGCCTGGTTAATGAGCGCATCAACATGTTTAGACACCACAAATGTCAGGCAAGAAACATTCAGCTATGATGATAATAGTGCAATACATGTATTTTTAAGTCAACAAAAGCTAACATTTGCGTAAATACATACATGTACAGATATACGAGCATATACCTTTGTATTAGCGTCAAAGGGCAGTAGTAAAACCCGTGTATGTGAAGATAAAGGTGAATGAACTTTTCAACAGCAGTACACGTCAATTATATGAAAAAATAAACAACAATATATTTCTCGGTGTTCTATGTTCCAGTAAGCGATCAATGCCAGATTTACATGCTATAGAGCAATGTCTCGTGCATTGCCAAACATTTCCATTCTTCAAAAAAAATTAAGTAACATTTTCCAATAATGCCAGAAACCCTGTCAACTGCGTCATTTTGTAACAATGCTGGAACCCCCGTCAACAGCGCCATAGGTAACAATGCCAGAAACCATGTCAACAGCCTCATTCTGTATCAATGCCAGAAACCATGTCAACAGCGCCATTCTGTAACAATGCCGGAAACTATGTCAAAGCGCCATTCTGTAACAATGCCAGAAACCTTGTCAACAGCACCAGTCTGTAACAATGCCAGAAACCATGTCAAAAGCGCCATTCTGTAACAATGCCAGAAACCATGTCAACAGCACTATTCTGTAACAATGCCAGAAACCATGTCAACATCGCCATTCTGTAACAATGTCAGAAACCATGTAAACAGCACCATTCTGTAACAAAGCCAGAAACCATGCCAACAGCATCATTTTGTAACAAAGTCAGAAACCATGACAACAGCTTTGTTCTGTAACAATGCCAGAAACCATGTCAACATCGCCATTCTGTAACAATTCCAGAAACCATGTCAAAAGCGCCATTCTCTATCAATGCCAGAAACCATGTCAACAGTGCCATTCTGTAACAATGCCAGAACCCATGGCAGCAGAAGCATCATTCTGTAACAATGCTGGAACCCATGACAACAGCGACATGTCCAGAAACCACGACATGAGCACCATTTTCTAACAATGCCAGAAACCATTCCAAATTTGCCATTGTGCAACAATGCCAGAAACGACGTCGACAGCACCATTCCATAACAATGCCAGAAACCATAACAATGCCATAAATAATAACCACAGAGTTATTCTGTAACAATGGCAAAAACACATAGCAATTGTACCATTCTGTAACAAAGCCAGAAACCATGCCACCAGCACTATTCTGTAACGATGCCAGAAACCATGTCAAAAGCGCCATTTTGTAATAAAGCCAGAAACCATGCCAACAGCACCATTCTATAACAATGCCAACAGCACCATTCGTAACAAAGCCAGAAACTACGCCAACAGCACCATTGGTAACAATGCTATAACTCATGACAACAACGCTATTCTGAAACAATGCTATAACCCATGACAAGAGAGTCATTCAGCAACAATGTCTATAACCACTTTTACCGTCACGACAAATAAAGTTTGCTATCACGAAATCAATTTCTGCTTCCTTCAATGGTTCAACGTGTTGGTTAACATGGATTTGATATTTAAAAACTCTGTCAAACAAGGGGAAAAAAGATGTCTTTAAGCTGTACACTTGTTTCTGCAATACCAATCGCTTTTCTAAGAGAAATGTGAACAAACTATCTTTTGGTTTGGTCTCTTTAAGGAACATCTTCATTGCACACGTTCATCAGTGCTCTGATCTGCTCCCGTAGATCACACAAGGAGGATCTCAGCACTGTGCACGAACTGCGTAGCATCGGCGAGGATTTCAGTGTGTGTATACACTTTCTATTACAAGTCTAGCGTCGACGGTTCAGCCAGGGAAACCCGATTGTCCCTACCAATACTGTTCTGGGAGAAAAGAAAGCTTACATTACTGGAGATTAAACGATGTTTCCATTTTGTGAGCACGTGGGAGAGTATGAGAGAAAGAAAGTAGAGTTTTTCAAACGCATGAGTGACTGTGTGTGGCAGATCCGATGTTAGATGGAGATACTGAGAACCTTAAACTAACGATTATGTGTATAAAAAGAGCTGATGTGAGAACCACATTAAAAAAAATATGTAACAAATAATTCAACAATTGTGTGAGAGTTTGAGAGATTATAAGGTCAACACAGTGTTGAGAAATGTCTTACCTGCTGTGTCTGTGAGAATATAGTTAAATTGTTAACAACGTGTTTACTCTGACATGTGTCTTGCCTTGTGGTACTGGCAGTCAATTCCCTTCACATTTTGTCTGCCTTTATTACATACCGTTATTTCAAGTTTCATAGCTATCTTATTATGTCATTGCAGAGTTGTCTTATAAGTCTGTCTTTACTTCTTTTGTCATCAGTGTTTTCTTGTTGTTATCATAATCTAGAGACTATCCTTTTGAAATATGAACAAAGAAATTAATTTTTCTTGTCTTGTACTTGACGAAGGCCTTGTGGCCGTAACGTAAATTTATTCTTCATCTTTTGTTCTAGTAAGAAGCATTACCTATTTTCCTCACCGCAAATATGAGCAAAGGACTTTAGCATTTTTTTTTGGTCTTGTCCCTCCCACGGCCTTGTGGCCCAAACGTAGGTTTATTCCTTTTTTTTCTACCGCACTGTAAATATGAGTAAAGGACTTTTGTTGTCTTTTTTATCTTATTACAGATTTAAAACCAAAAAAATAATATGTATTTTTAACCCTTAACATTGGTCTTTTAAAATGGTTAACCCTCAAAACTTTTTTTTATTATTTTATTATTTTTTTTTTAAATTTGGGTCGCAGCATTCTCTCAAGAATCACATTCCTGTTAGTACGATTTATTGTTCTGCTTGTGTACTCATTGTCCACGTTTCGCTTCTGTACAACAGCATAAACCTTATGTAGCGCTACAAACTATCTGCTTCTTATCTGTTTCTAAAGACTTGTTTTAACAAATGTATATCTAGCAATTTGATTCGCGTACTGAAGTTGCCAGCCCGAGAGTAATATATATTTATCTTCTTCTTCTTCTTCTTCGTTCACCCTCAGATGTCAACTTGAATAAGTTCAAAGAAAGCAGTGGTCAGCCTGAGGCTGTTGATATCTCCGTAGATTTTCTCCAGGAATGGTACTGGTGATGGCCATATGCGTTTTCTCTGTTCCTCATATTTTGGGCACCTTTGAAGCAGATGTTCGGCAGTCATTTTATCGGTGCCACAGTCACACTCATCGGTAGTTCCTATCTTTAATTTGTGGAATACAGTAGATGGTATCTCAATCTGTTATGACCCGTGCGAAGTCTGAAGATTACCACAAAAAATATATATTTATAACTTTCGGGTTGGCAACTTCAGCGCGCAGAACAAAGTACTACAGAAACCATTTCTTCAAGAGTACATTAATGCTTTAGCACAGGTTTCCTACAAGAGGGTCAGTCCCATAGGTGGCTGCACGCCCCTTGGATAGTGAAAAAAGGAAGAAGCATGAATGACTGAACGATTGAATGAATTAAATATGTGTGTGTGTGTGTACATATATATATATATATATATATATATATATATATATATATATATATATATATATATATATATATATATATATATATATATATATATATACAAATAAATTTATTTGTGTGTGAGTGTGTGTGAGTTTGTGTGAGTTTGTGTGTGTGTTTGTGTGTGTGTGTTTGTGTGTGTGTGTGTTTGTGTGTGTGTATGCGTGCGTGCGTGTGTGTGTGTGTGTGTCTTGCTAGTGTAATCGCTAACCCAATGTTTGTTCTTTCTTTTCATTTGTTGCACTCTTACTGATACACCAGATTTGCTATGGAATAAATATATAAATATTTTGCGAAATATACCATTTTCTTGTCATTGAATTTGTGTCCGTTCAACTTTCCTTCATTAATTTCGTGAGGAATCTGGAAAAAATCACCTTTTTTGTTTGTTTGTTTTTACGTCATCCTCAAGAGCAGCACTTTACGTCAAACATTTCATTGAAATTTTCAAGTGTGTATTATTTATAAGTTTCACCCTTAATTAATTGAAATAGTATTGTTATTGCTGATTCTTCTTCTTTTTCGTTCGTCCTGAAAAGGACGTTGGTTGCGTTGTGTCCGTTTACAGCAGTGATGCAGCCTGTTTCCAGTGTGACAGCGGTGGTTACGAGTTGGACTGTGGCGTAACTTCACTAGGTGCAGATGGCAGGCCTAGTGACGTAGTCTATATTTGGTAAACTACTTCGCTTTATCTTCCAAGTTATTCAGTTGATATCATTACTGGCCATCTCCGCCAGAGGTTAAATTCCTGGATGATACTCCTATCGTTTTCTATACAACTCAAGTCCGTTCCGTTCCTTCTCTTATGTTAATAGTGACGTCGTATAGTGCTAGTTTAAATGTACATGACATACAATCAGCAACTCATAAAGATGGAATCAAATTCATCCTGATCCTTCAAAACTTTTAATAACTTAATAAAACAACACATATAATGAGTTATTCAAATGATAGAGTTCGCATAGAGGCCTTTATTGGGTCTTTGTACTTCAGGTTAACTCATACATAAACTCTATGTCTTGTAACTTCCTTATTCCTCTTTAACTTATTCTTTTCTCTTGTAGACTTCCGTAGTCTTCCCAAAACCTGCTCCTATTTACTCATGTACCTATGCTCTTTATTAGCATTCCATACTTTATTTGTTACTTAAATATCTTCCTCGACGAACTGGCCAAACAGGTCTCTATAACTGTTCTTAACAACAAAACTCATCTCATGCATAAATAATTGTATGTACACCCTTCTGCTTACAAGTGAGAGAGCATATTTGAAGTTCTTCTATAAAAGTCGACATTCACTTTTTCTTGAAAATCATATGCAATTCTGGACACTTCAAACCTTGTTTAATATGGTGTTGCGTGCATATTTTGACGCACATATTACAAAAATCGATATGGCTATTTAATATGGGAAAAATATAGACATTCATTCATTTGTGTATGAAAATGCTGTCTATGGTAAAAGCGAGAGAATCCATGTTTGATTCACACTTTTGATTATAGGAGTAATCGTTCTGGATATTGATCCGGCGCAAGGATATTGCGCTTACGTTTGTACTTATTTTTTAGGGCCAGAAAATATATTAATTTGCTTATTGTGTTTATGGCCTGAATTCATATGTATTACATATTATTAGTACAAGTAGAATCAGTCCTATATTGTATATTTTGGATGGGTAGGAGGGACTAGATTCTTGTTATTCCGGTCTAGCGGAAGTATGAGTTGTCTTGACAAGTCGTGATGAGTTCCGATGTACCGTGATAATGGCGGGTACGCACTTTTCAAAGGGCTGGTAGATTCTTAAGGAAATATAATTCATGAAGTGGTTTTCTTCTAAAGGAGATGGTATCTCTACTATAGTTTATGTTAGAGACTCTCCTAAGGTACGGTACAATGTATAATTCGGACTCCATGTATTGCCAGACCCTATTTTGATGATCTCATGTCGATTCGACCTAGATGGAACATTGTGCTTCGTATCGCTAGGGTCGTGTTTCGTATCGACGAAGATGACAGACTTTCCTGCAGCGGTTATGGCTACGTGAATTTACCTGATCACCGTAGAGCTGTATGGAAACATTTATGAAATCATTTATATACCCATTATAAATTAACTCTGGCTTATATTCTCCTTCCTATGAATGAGTGAACGACAACTCAGGGAGGCAGCCATGTTAGATTTCGGTCATCATATGTTTTGATCACTGCCAAGAGAACAGATTATTTATCCTATTATCGGACAGTGACAGGGAGATCTCAATCTTGCTAGAAACCCCCTTTCGTGGTTTCATAATATATACTACAAACTATGGACGTCAAGTAACTTTAGTTATTTATCGATCTGCCTTCACTGACGCGTTTAGTCAGATAGGGGGATGCGGCCATAATATATCATGACATTGAACTTTTGATGTACTGCCCATTATTTCTGAATGTGTCATGACTTCAGATCTGCTATGTATACCTACAAATTGATATGTCAACATACCATGATGTACTCGTATGTCCCAGTGTGTACGTCTGAATAAATTGAGTAAACAAAGATTCCAGCAGTCTGCATTGGTGCCTTGTAGACACATGTGTATGAGTGGTTATATTGGTCAGCACACGAACAGTACACCATTCGCGGTAATCACACTCTACACTTCTACTTCATACATACACCATCCTGCGTCGGTTGGAGTGACCAAGTTTAGGGCCTGCTTCCCCTGGAGCCTTTGCCTTCCCTAACTCAGGACTAGGGTGAGTTACCCATTTACAGCTGGGTAGACTGGAGCATGGCTCCTCTATAAATATCTCTAGTTTCCTTCAGTATGTTTACCAGCCTCATTGGCGTTATAAACCATCCGTTTTCTTGGTAGATAGTCAGTTTCTCGCAATGGAACTGACAAATCGTTGCTTCTGATCTCAACAACCCACCACTCTTCCTTACAGAGCATATCGCAATGACTGACAAACTTTACAGAGTGGAATCTCAGTTCAATACTTACACAAAAAGCATGAATAAAAAGAACACCTCTTACTGTGAACCACAGAATCAAATACTATCTCCCGATAGAATAACACTGGCTAGTGATGGCTGGACATCTAAACATATTCACATAAACCCCATCTGTAAAACTACAGAAGGTTCATCTTGTCCGCACAGCGATCACACCTTCTTCCTGAAGACCAACTCAGGACTGCTTGTCATCTAATGACCTCTGGTCATTTCGCGTGGTGTGTTTTTCTCGCCACTATTCTGATTCGCTGACCCAAATCTTTTTACTTTAATTTATTGGTGGAGCCTTTTTTTTTCTTGTTCTCGAACTTTCTATTTACAACTCAAGATAATCACTCACTATTAATTAACGTGAGCCGGTATTCTGAACCGTTGTCAGTTAGCAATATTATTATTTTCATTCATTATTTTCTCTTGTGAGCTGTCCTAACTGTTTATCTCACCTTAATAATAGCATGAATAATGTTTGGGCAAACCCCACGGTGACACCAGGACCATCACTTGCAGGTGGAGTAGGGTCTTGGTCAGCTCTGGTTCGCTGACCCTGATGAAAGCAGTCAAGCTATGGTCGTCTGTTGACGGGTCTTAGGTCCCGCTGTAATGGAATCGACGACAGTGACATCGTTAGCCCATCCCTGCTGGTCTTAAGTTACATGCCAAATTCTAGATGTATACTTGTGACTTATCCTGGCTGCTGCAAATAACGATAAATGACTTTTATTACGTGTTTTAATTATATGCTAAATTGATATGTGCTTTGATTGATTGGTTGATTCACGGTTTCTTCTTCTTCTTCTTCGTAAACTCTCAGACGTTTACTTGTATATTTTTAAAGAAAGCGGTGGTCAGTTTGAGGCTATTTGCATCTCCGTAGAGCTTTTCCAGGAATGGTACTGGTGATGGCCATATGCGCTTTCTCTGTTCCACATAAGTTGGGCATCTTTGAAGCAGATGTTCAGCAGTCATTTTATCGGTGCCACAGTCACACTCATCGGTAGTTCCTATCTTTAGCTTGTTGAATAGATGGTATCTCAATCTGTTGTGGCTTGTGCGGAATCTGGAAATTACCACTTGTTCTCTTCTGCTGAGCTGGTAATAAGGATCATTTTGTGTATGTCCTGGATAATCTTTATCCCATTTGTTTCTGCATTTGATTCTGATAAAACTCTTTGCATCTTCGAAAGTTATGCGTGCATCAGGCTGAAATTGCTTTCCACCTTCCATTGCCAATCTGTCAGCCGGGGGGTGTTACACTGAGATGGGATTCATTGGATTCACGGTTTGATACGCCGGTAAATTATAAGTGAGTTACATTCGTTATCTCTATCATTATTAATACGTTATAGCTCCAGTCGAGGCACAGGAGCTCAGTAAGAACTTGCGAAGTCCGTCTTTAGTGTACCACAATTCAAGTTTTATTATTTTTTTTCATATTTTCTTTTCATTATTGATAGATTGAGAGCCGCTAACATAGCACTCATCAATGACACGTTTTACCACTGGCATTCACTGATCACCCATGAAGAAGAATAGACCTTTTTAAAAGTCATGCAAAGTCCTCCTGTCATATCTAATTCTCTTTAATTTCTGTCCTTAGTTCGCTTCTCGGTGTGTTTTTTTTTCTCCCTATATTTTTATTACTCTGGAGATTCCAGAATAGGGACTGACTTGTAATACTATCAACTGGGGTTTTCCCCTTAATATGTGAACTGTCAAACGCCAGCTTCTTCTCCTCACCTCCTGTTCCGCTGGTATTTGTCTGGTTTTTTTCGTGAGTTTCTTATTGGTGGTCACGTCATACCATTTCAATCCTCCAAATCTGAGCGACCAACCACTCATGAAAATGTTGACTTCTCCATGTTTTTGTTGAGGTGTTTGTGGGTTAAAGTTCCTACAGGAGGGGGATACGGGCCTCATTTTTCAACCCTCCTTAGATACTTTTTACGACATTGCCAGGCAGGTTATAGTGTTACGATTCTTTTCTCCCCTTTCGGACAATGGTAATACACAAGCGAAGTTTGTTTTAGTAGTGTGCATAATGTTGTTGGCTTATCCACAGTGGTCCATAGATTCTATGGAGATGTAGTAGACATAGATCTCTTAGTCACTTGGTAGCCGTATGCACTGTCTTATATTCTGTATTGTATTTATGCATGATAGAGGGCTCTAACACAAACAATAATAATTTTGTTTTAAACCTCTGTTAAATTAATTTACTTTGTTTAATTTTAATTTTTATTATTTTAAATTTTTAGTTCAGTTGTATTCATACAAAAATTTAAAAACACTGGCAAATAAAGCTATTTACCACAGTCAGCCGCACATGCAGACAATTGATAACACACATCATGGTTGTTTATATTTATTAAGAAAAAGACGAACATCAATATCAAACGTTTATATGTTAATGCGTATATGAAACTCTGCTGCTTCTGCTCAAACATGTTATATACAGCTGTAAAAAAAAAATTCCCTTCAAGGGTTCTCAAATAATCAGTACCAACGTTAACATCTCTTCAAGGGTTCTCAGATATTCAGCATCAAAAATTCTTCTGGGGTATCTGGTTGGTATGTCAGACCTGCCTTTCGCAGGAGATATAAAAGTCCATTACTGCCATATCTGCCTCGTACCTTTACTTCTTGTGCACAGTTTGCGTCAGTGAATGATATAAGAAATGACTGTCTAAACTTCCTATATCAAGGTGAACATCATGAGAATCTCTTCAAATTAATCTGTTGTAAACGTTACTTTTCCTTTCTATGTGAATTTAAATACCACAGTGTTTCTCAACATTTTATCGTCATATAACGTATCTGCAATCCTCATCACTCATCAAGTACTATGTATCAGCACATTATACGGTTAACCCGTCGAAGTGGACACGTCTGATCCTTTCTACATTGTCGTCTTGAATGTCTCTCCTCAAGATATTCTTTCTAGTTCCTATAGACGTCCTTCAACTTTGCTCGTCTGGCTCAATCACCCTTACTTTTCTCCTCCAAAGATGGTTCACTAATTGGATTCTACCCCTGACTAAGCGTCCTGGTAAATAAGTTTCCCATCGGTTTCTCTAAACCAAAGCGTGCTTTACACTTGTTCTTAAAGTCGTAAACAAAAACATTTGCAACCCTAAGGTTGTAGTTCCGAAAGATTATTCGTGGGAAAGGTTTAGTTACTCGTCAATCGTTCCTTGTCCCACACTACTACGCTCTCTTTGTCGTTACTAATTCAGTTTGTACTCTTTTGTTATCAGACTAACTCAACCCAGAACAATCCCGTGTTGTCAACAAAAAAAATGTCAGCTCTTTCTATAATGAAATGAGTCCACCTACAAAAAGTAACTGCAGTAATTGTTTCCAAGACCAGGACGTTGAACTGACCTTAATCCGTTAGCTTACTATGTTAATGATCGGTTCACTTACAGTACAAATGGGCAAAGCCTGACCTTTCTCCAATGCTAGTCATTCACTCCATTCCATGCCACAGTGTAAAGAGAGTAATATTTGCCTTTTTGCGTATTCATTTTCCAGTTGTTCACGTCACGAAATTATAACCATTTCCTGAAAGAAAATAAAAGTGGAATCAAAAAGTCAAATTTGTTGTTGTTGTTGTAATGTCTCAAATTTGGAAACAAAGAAATAATTTATGCAGCGATAGTGAATGGGGAATCTTCGCTTAAATTCACGAAACTCTAGCTCAATGAATAAGGAATATATAAAGTGAATGATCACATGACGGGAACGACAACATGAATGAGAATAATCACACTTCCACCCACACGCGTAATCAAGTGGTCAGCTATTATGAATGGATTTAGAACCACCCAGCAATGGAGCTTTACTACTGCCATTCATTCATAACTCTTAAGCTCCGGCAGGAGCATAGGTCTTTAACAAAATTATGCAAAGTCCTCCTGCTCCGTGCCAGTTGCATTCGATCTGTTCATGTCTTCCTCATACTTTTAATTTCTGTCTCCTGTTTCCTTCTCCATGTGACTTGGGTCTAATTGTGCCTCTCTCATACTGGGATTCCAGAATAAGGATGACCCTGTAATGTTATCAACAGATTTCCTCAACGTGTGTCTTACCCATCGACAGCGTCTTCCTATCATCTCTTCTTCCACTAGCACGTGTCTGTTTCTTGTCATCAGTTCCACATTGGTGATCTTATCTTGCCATTCCAATCCTTCAATTCTACGCATGCACCTGTCGTACGGTAGGTTAATTGTTTTATTTTGCCCCGTCTGAGTAGAGTGGATGTCGACGGATACGCGAGAAGGTATAGAAAATAGATTTTTCACAGGTGGTAGATTGAGGGAAAGATATATCTCTGGAGTGATTAGATTGTCTCTTCCAGCCTATCCGTACGACTGCTTTATCTCCGTATCAAGAATAGATAAGTTTCTCTCTACACACACACAGCTATGTCACAACAAGACACACAACGTGAAAAAACTACGGATAAATGGGTATGGGTCTGACCAACACACAAAGGTAAGTTTCTTTGTAGTTTATTATCATTAAAACTCGACAACATCAAAATATCTAAAGGAAAAGATCAAAGATTCATTTACATGCATATGAAATAAAGCAGAAAAAAGTGCACCCTCCCTGAATGGAGAAAAAAACCCAAAATTATTAACCCAAAGGTTGAAGGTTAGCACTATATTACAGAATGAACAGTAGTGGTACTCTATGAGACCCAGTAAAATAAACAAACTTTTAGACAAATCAGATATATAGATAGTTTTCCCGCAAACAAGAAAATACTCGCACACTCTTTCAAACAGTGGCCACTCTTACACTCTTACTTAATTGCCTGGTATGGTAGGTCTGTAATATCCCTTGGTAATAGACTTACTCCATGAATATATTATCTATTTTCATTTAATATTCGGTCACTCCAGTTGTCGCAGATCCAAATTGGCCCCAGTCCATCCCCAGAAATTAGCTAGTGCGGTGAACGCCTAATATGGTTCTTTTCCTGGATATGAGTTACTACAAATAGTTAAAATTGTGAGAGTTCTTGAGGTTCACTATTTAAAAGATATACTTCCCTTGAATTACGACTGTCAGGAGTCGGGATAAAATAAGGTTCACCACTTGTGGCTGGTAAAAATATAAATCTGGGTTTGGTAAGTCCAGTGTTAAAAATTTATTGTCCTCCAATACTCTCTCTGGCGAGTGCCCGTTCACAAATGAAATTGGTGACGCACAAGCCAAGAAGAGTAGAAATAAGAAATCCCAAAAAAAAGAAAAAAAAACGCTGACCGCCCTTGTGATCAGGTCTGCGAAGAATACAAGAAAACATTTATATAAAAAATATGCTAATCATATATCTACACACAGACGGGGACAAGACGATCTCTTCTCCACTCCGTCAGTCCTGATTACATTCAAAAGGCACACGGTATTTCCTTACTCCTACCAGTTAGCAGACACCGCTGGCGCTGAGTTCGGTCGGAGTGAATTATTTTAATTCGCCCGCCCCTGCTCGCGCCGGCGTTCAGCGTACAATGTTAGTTATTATTTAATCTCTCATTAAATAGCTGTTACATTTTTCGGCGTCTCTTAGTTCGTCGTATGGTATCAAAAATAATAGACACTATAATGACAAATATGCACAAATGAAATATAACGTTGTACACTATCCTTCACTATCAGTTTACTGTCTATACGGGTGGCGTGATTTAACATTTTAATACAATATCGGGTAGGAAATC
The DNA here is from genome assembly GCA_024509875.1 of Oreohelix idahoensis. NCBI lineage: Eukaryota > Metazoa > Mollusca > Gastropoda > Stylommatophora > Oreohelicidae > Oreohelix > Oreohelix idahoensis. The sequence continues at coordinate 114,930 of JAMPIV010014891.1, forward strand.
GCTACGCGTTTCTTTATTTCACTCGTTTTACTAGCGAGAAAATCTAAGTGAAGAATAAAAGTTAAAGGCTATCACTTCTTAACAACATTAGCACTATTATCCTTTACCAGAAAATTCAGAAATGAAATCTCCACGAAAACTAGTAATAAATCCACACAAGGAAATAGTTTAAGGCTGCGCGCTAGATACTTCCGAATTCTGACTGACAATGGGGTTAAGAAAACAACAGTATATATATCATTAGGATTCTCTGATCTCTGAATGCGTGTCGTAGATTTTATCAGATAGGTAATAGATGTTTATAGCCCTGTCTGAGCAGAGGTGATAGTGATGACAATGTGAAAGTAAGGGGTAAGAAGTAGTTTTATCACGAGGTGATAGTGTAAGAGAAAGGACAGTCTCTGGATAGAATAATTTATCTAATCCAGCCTATCTGGACGACGATATTTAAATCAGACGCACTTTCTCTCCTTGTACGAAAATACAAGTTACACTGCACTCACATGCACACAATTCTGTGACAAATACGCACGAACGTGAAAACAAACTATGAATAACATATAATGGATAGGGGTTGACCGACACGATAACTAAAGGTTTAATAAAGTTTATTATCAATAGAAGATCACAACAATAAGCATATACATCACTAGATCATGGTTTACAGACAAAATTGCAAAAGAAGAAATTAATCAAATAGGTTCTCCCCCTCTGGTAAAGGAAAGGAAAAGACGATACCAACAGAGGTTAATTAACCCAAAAGATCAAAAGTTAACAATAAGTTATGAAATAGTCAGTATGGGAAAAGAATAGGTTTCTAATGTAATCTATCCCGTGACTACTCAGATTATTGAGATAAAGAAAGAAAGAAGAAACCACATAAGTATATGATGTTAACAAAAGACATAAGTTTCTTTCTCCGTTCATTCAATTCACACCCATTCAGTGGCCACTTTCAGACTTTTGCTTACCCCAGTAGTTGTCACAGGCATTTCAAGGAAATGCACCAATAAGTAATAAGACTATTTAGTTTCAAATTTAAGTTTTGCCAAATCCAGCACCAGACTCGCCGTAGTTGCTGACTGCAAATTTCACGGGAGTCGCTAGAGTTGGTGATTTAATTTGTCCTGGATACAATAAGTTATCTATGCCTTCAGTTGGTTGGAGTAAGGTTCATGCGTGGTGATCGTCGACGTAGGATGAATAGAACAAATATATATATGTGACGTCATCATGCTCCTCCTACGAATGTCCACTTGGCGCAGCATGGTCGGGTTTCATTTGAACACGCCTCGTATATATATATATATATATATATATATATATATATATATATATATATATATATATATATATATATATATATATATATATATATATATATATATATATATATACATATATATATATATATATATATATATATATCCTTGGATATATATATATATATTCGTTATATCATATATAATACACAATATATTTATATATTTATATATTTATATATTTAGATATATTTATATATTTATATATATATATATATATATATATATATATACGAGGCGTGTTCAAATGAAACCCGACCATGCTGCGCCAAGTGGACATTCGTAGGAGGAGCATGATGACGTCACATCTGAAGTAATAAACCCATGCGAATGTACAAGTGTGTAAGTGTTCATTCTCCTAGTATTCATTGGTTGTGCTGCAGACCGTTAAAATAATGGCCGGTGTGATAAGGAATCCGTCCAAGGTCGATCAGCAAGCGGTGATTCAGTTCCTAACAGCCGAAGGATGTCGACCAGTCGACATTCATCGCCGAATGAAAGCAGTGTATGGTGACAAAAGTGTGCCTAAGACTACAGTGAAATACTGGGCACGAATGTTTCAAGAAGGACGTCAGTTAACGAAAGATCTTCCGCGGCCAGGTCAGGTGCATATTTTTGCGACAGAAGAAGCCATCGCCGAGACTGATGCAGCAATACGGGTGGACTGTCGTCGGAGCTTACGTTCGCTAGCAGAGGAATTCGCTGTGTCTCTTGGGACAGTTAAAATGGTGGTTAGGAAAAACTGAAGTATTGACAGGTGTGTTCACAATGGGTCCCACGAATGCTGACCGATCACCATAAGGAAGAACGCATGGGGTGGAGTTTGAACCAACTGCTGCGTTACGAAGAGGAGGGTGATGCATTTCTGTTGCGCATAGTGGCAGGCGATGAGTCGTGGTGCCACCACTTTGAGCCGTGCAGCAAATCAGCGAGCATGCAATGGAAACATCCCGGATCACCAAAACCTAAAAAATTTAAGTCACAGATTTCCGCCGGTAAGGTTATGCTGACCGCATTTTTTGACCATGAAGGGCTTCTATTGGTAGACTTTAAAGAGCCTGGCGTGAACATCAATGCCATCCGCTACAAAGACACACTAGACAACCTGCATACAGCCATCAAGAATAAACGACCCGGCATGCTTTCGCGTGGTGTGATTCTGTTGCACGACAATGCTCGTCCACATGTTGCGAACATTGTGCAGGAAGCGTTAGCAAGGAAAAGGTGGGAAGTTCTGCCACACCCAGCCTACAGCCCCGATCTGTCACCATGTGACTTTCATTAGTTCGGACCTTTAAGAAATCTTTAAAGGGACAACGATTCGACTCCGATGCAGACGTCAGGGCCTCGGTGACCAAATGGTTCAATAAGCAACCAAAGTCATTTTTCTCGGACGGCATCCGCAGTCTACCCAAGCAGTGGGATGCGTGTCTGATTGCCTATGGTGACTATTTCTAAAGAACCCCAGTGGGTACTTGCTTCATAACAATTGCTGTATTTAATTCTACTACTCCTGCTGATGTAACTTACATATATTTGTTATAAAGCCACTGGGACGGGTTTCATTTGAACACACCTCGTATATATATATATATATATATATATATATATATATATATATATATATATATATATATATATATGTATATATATATATATATATATATATATATATATATATATGTGTGTGTGTGTGTGATCATGTGATCTTCCCTACCAGTCATTTCTGACCAAAGGAGCGTACCTCCCGAAATAACTTTCGAAGGCACGAGGTTGGGCAATGTTAGATCAAGCTGTTGCCCATGCAGCATGACCCGGCCTGGACGTCAGAGGAACGGTCTAGCCGATACAGTCTGACACCAGTAGCAACAGCCTAGTCACTAGTAGGATACGGAACTTGCCCTCAATATATATAGGATGAATAGAACATATATATAGTTCCTATGTTGTTTAGCATCAGGTGGCTGGGACGCTAGATTAAGTTACACAAATGTTGCTGACAATATATTTCGCCACAGCTGACTGATGAAATTGATATAACTAAATCTGGTAATAGTTCTGGTCCAGTTAATATTATAATTTAATGGTTCTATAGGTTTCTCTCATGAAAATGAGGAAAATTGGACCACACAGGTCACAGCAAGAAGCTCATCAATATTAAATATCCCTGGATGCTTATAATATTATAAGTTCGTATGATCATAAGTTCATATTGCCATAAAAAAGCCGCTAGAACTCAGGTTAATCAGCCTAGATTTTAGGAAAGAAAATATAAAAATTTAACCAAATTATCAATATCATATCTAACACGTGTTAATATAGGACCTCTTCACCACTCCGTTATAAATTAGATTTAAAACACACGTGTCTAGCTTATCATATCGTTTTTAACGCGTGATATGAACACTAGTCATTAAAAAAATTACATAAAATGGAAAGAAGTAAATAATATATACCGTCAGAAGACAAGTATTTTATGTATGTACAAGTACTAGTCAATTTAAAACATCTCTTACTGGGAAATAGCGAGTAATTAAATTCACTTTACGGCTGAAAAAGATTTAGCTATAAGTTATTTAATTAGCACAGAAAATCTCAGTGAAATATAATAAAAACTTTAAACACGCTAAATCACTTAAACGCTAGTATATAAGTTACCACAATCAGAAAAATGAAACACTCCACGAAAATCTAATAACTTTCACTCTGTACGAGAAATCTATGATATCGAGCTAGTGAATTTCAGAACAACTGATCATGGCTATCGGAGAGACATGGTATATATTCGTAAATTCCGTTCTATCGCCCTTTAATGAAAAAGTCACACCTACTGCCAGACCCGAGCTCATTTGCCGTTTGATTCTTGAATCAAAGGTAATTTTACCACCTCTGCCGCCGACAACCTCTGTGGCTTGACTTTCATCATCTCCGCCTTGCCGAATATCAGCTACGCAATTAATTCCCCTGAAAGGTTTACAATCCAAGGTCCGTCTCAGACTTAACATCGCCCCTGATCAAAGAATCTCTTACGCCATGCTCCGCGCTCTCTCTGTGTGTTCCACCGTGCTTAATTTCCAAACGGCTCACGTGTTAATTGCACTAGTCAATCCTTCGTTCATGTTGCAAAGAATAAACTAGATGGGGAGGGGCAAATGTGGATGATCTCTGCTGCACTATTTCCATCTGTGACAATGCATTAATTTCGCGTTCCGGTGTTACCCAGAATTCAGAAGCTAAGCGTATCAAGATAAAAGACTTACGGTCAATCGATGAGGTTTCTCGTCGGGAGTTTTCGACCGGCATCAAAAGACTTTCTGTTCGGCTAACGGGTTTGTTGCGTGCATATTTTGACGCACATTTTATAAAAATTGATATGGCTATTTGATATGGGAAAATATAGACATGCATTCATTTGTGTATGAAAATGCTGTCTATGGTAAAAGCGAGATAATCCATGTTTGATTCACACTTTTGATTATAGGAGTAATCGTTCTGGATATTGATCCGGCGCAAGGATAGTGCGCTTGCGTTTGTACTTATTTTTTAGGGCCAGAAAATATATTAATTTGCTTATTGTGTTTATGGCCTGAATTCATATGTATTACATATTATTAGTACAAGTAGAATCAGTCCTATATTGTATATTTTGGATGGGTAGGAGGGTCTAGATTCTTGTATTCCGGTCTAGCGGAAGTATGAGTTGTCTTGACAAGTCGTGATGAGTTCCGATGTACTGCTTACAAATGGCGGGGTACGTTTTTCTAGAGCTGGTCCTTTCGTCAGGAAAAAATGTCTTACGAAGTGGTATTTCTTCTGAAGGAGATGGTGTCTCTACGACAGTTTGTGTTCGAGACTCTCCTTATGTCAGTATATAGATGATTCGGACTCCAGGTAAACCCAGCTCCTATTTTGATGATCTCTCGTCGGTTAGGCCTAGCTTGACTTTTGGTGCTTCGTTATGCTAGTGTCGTGTTTGGTATCGACGAAGATGACAGATTTTCCTGCAGCGGTTATGGCTACGTGAAATTAACCTGATCACCGTAGAGCTGTATGGAAACATTTATGAAATCCTTTATATACCCATTACAAATTAACTCTGGCTTATATTCTCCTCCCTATGCATGAGTGAACGACAACTCAGGGAGGTAGCCATGTTGGATTTCGGTCATCATATGTTTTGATCACTGCCAAGAGAACAGATTATTTATCTTATTATCGGACAGTGACAGAGAGATCTCAATCCTGCTAGAAACCCCCTTTCGTGGTTTCATAATCTATACTACAAACTATGGACGTCAAGTAACTTTAGTTATTTATCGATTCCTTCACTGACGCGTTTAGTCAGATAGTCGCTTTTACCATAGACAGCATTTTCATACACAAATGAATGCATGTCTATATTTTCCCATATCAAATAGCCATATCAATTTTTATAAAATGTGCGTCAAAATATGCACGCAACAGGGTTCCCTTGTAGAATGCCCGCTTCTGAAGATCAAAGAGCCCATATAGAGTGTGCCTGAATGAAAGCAAGACCCTAGTATGAGAAAGTCTGAGAAGATAGAATTTAGATGGAAAATGACATGCCTGTGGACAGGTGAGACTATTGGCTCAAGAGATAGACCCAGGATTTGAATCTCCCCCTGCCGCTTCGTGACTACAAAAAAATGGCTATAGTCTCCCCACCTCTGACTGCCTTGAAACACAAGGAGATAAGGTGTATAATTACGACCACAAACACCACTATACAGACAACATAGAGTAAGTATAGTAAAGAATAGAAGCTGATCCAGTAAATAATATATGTATATATTTATTTACATACAAGAAAAAAACATAAAATGGCATCATACGTCATCAAGTCAGTCGATAGCGTGCACTGTTGCACGGCCTGGAAAAACCAAGGTAACAATTAAATTGAGAGACACTCAACAAAAAAACCCCAAATCACATTCACTCTTCCTGTCACCCTGCTGAGGAACAATAAAAATGGTTAGTGATTTAAACCAAATCTACTTTGGTGGGGCTGTCAACTTTTAGCCTCCACTCTCTAACACTAATAAATTTCTGTCTCAGTCCTGGTGACTCTTCCTCAATGAACGGCTACACAGCTTTCTACTAGTTAGGCGATAGGCGCCGATAACTACACCACACGAAATGCTAAATATAATAGACTTGGTTTTTTCGAACGCAGACTCAGTGTCTATCCGTCAAATGGATACTGAACAGACCCTACTGGTCCTGTCTATTTTCTCCCTCCTTCTCTATCTTCCTCTCTTGATCTCAGTGTCTCTCTAACACTCGAGGGCTGATGATGCGGCGTCTCCGTTACGCTCTTCTCTTGATTTCTATCAGGACCTAGGTATGGTAACCCTGTCACCTGTTCCTGATTTTGGTGATGACGATGTTCGGATATCAAGCATGAGGGACTTGATTAACTGTAGACAAAAAAACTTCTCTGCTGCTGAATAGCTTCCCTCTTTTAACCCGCTCCGGAGTTAGAGGAAAAAAAAAAACCACAGCCTTGATTTCAGGCTGTACAAAATGAAACTAGTCTCCCGGCCACCTGCCGTTGCTAGAGACTATAATAGCGATGCTCTCGGCTGTATGATAAATAAACCTCGGTCCAGCTGAAGCATAGGGACTTCACTGCCAGAGACCATAGGGTAATTTTCTTTTGCTCCTGACGATACTCGAGTACACTGACCCTGAGATATGTCTTTTGCCGTGGATAATTTTATTTGACAAAATTATGCTCCCCACTGTTTCCGCCGTGACTCGCTGAAATTAAAAGAAACAGCGACTCATGTACACCCACTCTAAAATCGCTTATCTCTAACATATACGATACATAAAATAATTCTATACACGTGTCTCGTCAATCTCACTCCTTCTTCTATTCCCCTTCTCTCGTTCTTCACATAATACATGAAATACTATTATCCCACGTGGCACTAAAATCACACTTATCCTCCCCTTCTCTCGTTCTTCTCACAATACATAAAATACCACTATCCCACGTGGCCTCTTCATTCCCCCCTCCTTCTACTAAAATCTGCCAGGTAAAACAAACAATAGCCCAGACCCGTCTGACATGTTACATGGCCGTTACGCATGGCCGATCACGTGTTCAAACTTGACAAAAATAGGGAAATCCTTTTACCCATTAACACAGGAGTTTCCCCGGCTTACTCTTATTAAATTAAATCTCGCTATAGGAATAGTTTCCTCCCCTAAGCAGTATAATTCATTTACAACGTAAATCTGAACCCTCTGACAATATTTCTCACATTTTTAAGGCTCAGAAAAATTAACGAACACACCAGGGATTTCCCCATAAATTTACATTAGAAAATATACAGGAATAAATGGTGGTTTTACATAACATCCTACAAATATGGCACACGTGTTTCTCACAACTTCACACACTCCTATCTATTGCCAAAATCATAGAAAGAATAAGCACACTGTTGCATTACGTCGTTCTTCAAAAATAGTAATTAATGGCGCTATCGTTTATTTTAAAACTGAAAAGTTAATCTTTACCTAAGGGCGAATTTCTCAAAGAACCCTCTAATGAATAAAACGATAATACGATAAAATCTTACATACCAATTCATCGCTGGTTTTTCCCACAGTGGAGAACGATAAATTACGTAGTCTGACGGCTGGCACTTATTTTTTCATAGAGACCGAATCCCCGTTTTCTGTCCCATATATACAAGAGCAACCGCCCACGCGGATTTCCCTTCCTACGCAAATCCCGGACCAATGGGAGCGCTAGAAAAATTAATACTATCAACCCACGCAAACCCCGCGTGCTTCCGGCCTCGTCATATCGCGTGCCGGAAATGGCGATTATTTCCGTAAACAACGAACTTTACGGGAATCGCGAAAAATCAGAAGAAAGTAAAACTGATGCTAGAATAAAATAAACCTACCATCATAAACGAACCCCTTTAATTTATCTACTCAAAAAAAAATACCAACCACGATATATATTCACATGAGAAGAAATAAAATGGTGGAAAAGCGGGCCCGAAAATAGCGATTTCCGTAAACAACGGAAAATCGCGTGATCAGAAGAAAATAAAACTGGTGAAAATTCAAAATAAAAGAACAGGATCGGGCCGGTTGAAAGTCAGAATTACAGTGCCACATCACAGTCTCTCCCACGTGCTTGCCAGTCTGAGAACTATTACGATTGACAGATGCTCGAGTGAGGTGACGAGGTAAACACGGTCTGATTTGCTTCCCTGTTATGACTGACAGGTCGAGCAGTTTGTAACCATTTTGTTAGCTCATGTTAGAAGAAAAGGAGGCGGGACAAAATGGTACGATGCAGAAATAGACAGTTGGTATATATGCCTGTTTAGCTAGCAAATCAGAGGGCAGCTATTAGGTTGCAATAAGTTGTCAGATTATACTGTAGACTCTTTTTCCATTACACGTGACAGCACCCATTTATGAAAGTCTGCAGCTTTTTGGTTGTTGCTGTTTTGTTTTGTTTTCCCCCTTGTTTCAGAGCCAAACTATAGGACTGATTTGACATTTAAATTGAAAATTCTAATTTTGGTGTTTCCTGCGGCATGGATCAATACCCTGAGCTTTTCCTACGCATGACCTAGATACAGGGTCGAATTGACAGTGCTCGGGGCTGCTAGACAAAAAAACGTTCACTGACTTCTGATTACTGATTGCATGTTAAAATATCATAAACTGCAAAATAATTACTGCTGTGGGCCATCGGAGAGCGCCCGAAATGCCCGACATTCAGTCCGCCACTGCCTAGATATATTTGCATATTGAAAATGTTACTTTTATCAAACTTTTATTGCAGTGGAGTGGCTTTTCGTTCTAATCATTGATTTCTGATAATACCCATTAACGCGGTGGAAAATGGCTGTGCTCGTACAATCTGCATTAGGTACCAACTGTAAGTACTATTGTTCCCTTTTTTGTTTTATTTCATACACGCTGTGTTTTTTTTTATTACATTTTAAATCAAACACCAGAAGGCGTGCACGTTATTTATCCATCCTATCTTTAACTTCACACGAAGAGTTTTCGAGTAAACTTTTGGTCACACATTCAAGTACACGATCTGTCGTGCCAACTACCTTACTTACACGATTTTACTCACTGCAATTATCTTTCACTGACAGGCTCAGAATTAGAAACCCAGCCCAGCAATCTTGTTGTGGGTAGACAAAACTAATAAGAATTAGCAAGAATACTTGTCTTTTATTTGTCTTCTTGTAACATAGTGTCTTTCTATTTGGTTTTCATTTTGAAAGAATGTCGCATTGAAAAATCCACCTGTCTGAGTGGCCCGTATTCAACACTTAGCTACATGCCATTAGGCAAACATCGATTATGGCTAATTTCAGCACAGGGCACAAGCTCAAGTGATCTTTATTTTATTTTTCTCAGACCCCAAGTCCCTGAACAGACATTCTTGAGTTTTACAACCGTTAGACCAAAGAAGATTGCTCCTGTCTATCAATGTCAACCGTATTTCCAGTGTTGTGAATGCTGCTGTGTTTTTATTTTCAGTCGTAAAAGCTGATTCCATGAATATGTTGTTAGGGAATTTTTAATTAAAGGAATAATTATTCCTCTTATGTTAGTCTTTCTTGCGTCGAGGCTTACTCGCCGCTGGCAGGGCCGGATGTGGGCCGATTTAACCACATTCATCCAATCGGGCCCCGCGCCCACAGGGGGCCTGGCACTCTAGTTGCCACCTCCAGCTTTTGAACAATAAAAACTAAATTGTTAGATTACTTTTTTTTAAAGCTGTATTTATTTATTTTTAAAAAGTGTATTTTTCAACGCTATGTGTAATATAATTCGTTATGACTAAACACAAGTTATTGTCTGACTCGTCAATAAATTTAAAATTATATACAGCTATTTCGCACGCATGACTTAGCTCCAGTTGTTACAGTGCAATAACAACGTATGACTTAGCTCGCGTGGTTACTGAGTAATAACGTACGACTTAGCTCGCGTGGTTACTAAGCAATAACGTATGACTTAGCTCGCGTGGTTACTGAGCAAAACCAATAGATGGCTTCATAAGATCATCGGAAAAATACAAAACAGAATGTATTCCGAACTCCACCTAGACCGGTCCAAAGCCAATCTGAAAAAGGAGGAGGGCGGCCTGCATGGAGGCCGTAACGAGGCAGCCCCTCCACCATGCAAAGGCATAACAGGCAAAGCACCTGTTTGCTTTAAACTTTTGATTATGAGAACTACAAGAGAGAAAAGCGGACTGATTCTAAAGGTGACGAACTGGAACGGACTACGGACTACGACTTATGGAACTTGGAACACAAGAAGTATAAATGGGAAAGAAGAGGAGCTGGTGGAAGAGATGAGGAAAGCAAAACTAGAAATCCTGGCTATAACGGAAACAAAGAAGAAAGGACAAGGAGTCATGGATCTCGATGGCAACAAGCTGCTCTACAATGGTGTACCCACATCTGAAAGAGCTAAAGGGGGCGTGGGTTGCATTGTGGCCAAAAACAAAAAATATAGTATCAAGGGATGGAACTTTGTCTCGAAGCGCATTATGGTTGTAAAACTAAAAGAAGGAGAAACCATAGTCAACCTGGTCATAGTGTATGGGCCAAATGAGGATGAGAGAGCAGAGGTCAAGGAGGAATTCTTCGAGCTGCTAAAAAGGACAGTGGATGACTGCATAGATGAAATTATCATGCTCGGAGATTTCAATGCCAGAGTTGGAAATGACCATGCTAGATGGGGTGGAGTTAACGGAAGATATGGAGAAGATACTCTCAATGACAATGGAAAGCGACTCCTTATATTCCGCAGTGAGCAGAATCTGATCATTACAAACACAAAGTTTGCTGTCATAAAATTAACAAGTGATACAACGTAAAAATATCTCCAAAGGATAAAATGTAAGGATAAAAACATAATTCGTAAGCTGCTGATAGTACATGATCGCCCTGACCGCGGGTCATCACCCTCCATAAAAATTGACTTGCTAGACGGGAAATCAAAACGGTTACCATTTGAACGGGATGAGAACGGCGGATCAAAAGGAAAAAAATATGACTGAAAAAATTGCGTGAGACTAGCAAGGCTAAGGAGACGCAATTGGGGGGGGGGGGGGAATGAAACGGAAAAAATTCACGTCTCCAAAATTGACACGAAGGTACGGAACGGACGCATTTATTGGACGCTTTTGCCATACCAAGCCTTTGATTTGAATTCAGCGGCTAAACGCAGATGCTTGAAATATTACAAAATTTAAAAAGTAACTTTTTCTTAATATTAATGTTAGGAATATAAAAATTAGCTGGCCGGATGGCCCATTCTGAGCAGTGAAATAATATGCTTTTAATTTTACAGACGGATAGATAATAATGAAGATAATGACAAAAGACAGTGTTGTTCACATCAGCGAAAGACTGCATTGAATCTAACATATCACTATTTGCACAAAAAACCGCGACCTTGAGACGCAGGTGTTCAAATCTAATTAGCATGGAAGAGAAGGGATATTGGTGGGAGCTGTGTCTAAAAATAACTTTTAACGACAAAATTTTGGAGGGGAGAGAAGGTTGGTTCAAAAATCAAGTACGTTTTTGTGAAAACGCAAGTAGAGACGGACAGACTAACAGATAAAAATCCATACTTGACTGAAGCATGACTGAAATGACTTTAGTGTAGGAAATTTGAATTTAAAAAAACCAAGGCATTGATTGGCCACAGACAATCATATTATCCGCGCTCAGATGAGCTTTTTTGCCATTCCTCAATAGTTGTCCAGTGATAGACACAGTAAATTTCAAGTGTGGTGATTTCCAAATGAAATAAATTGAAATAAGTTCAGGGACGCCATACTATAGCCAGCAGCTCAGCTGAGTTTTGCTAGCATTTCTGTGTTCTTTATTCATAATCTGGTAAGATTGAAATTATTTCTTTGTATATTTTGAATATTGTTTAATTTTCGAGTGATTTGATACTGCCATATCGAAATCTAGCCTTACAAACAAGTAAGGATTCGCTCTGGACCCCCCGCCCTAGTTCAGGGTCTAGGGACAAACAATATATAAACTACAGCAAGGTTTAGGAAGGGGTGATCAAGTGTTGAGAACAGTGAATCATATCACCTATCCTATTCTATGGCAGTGAGATAATGCACCTATTTCAGAATCTGTAGACTGGGGAAACTTACCCTATGCGAAACCAACTAGGTAAGATGTGCTGTCTGGTCAGAGAGAACTGACCCTGTTTATGTGGTGTTATTGTAATTTGTTATGTGTAGAAGTGGCTTATAACTCCGCCAATGCCGGTCCCAAGCCCGGATGAAAAAGGAGGAGGGCGGCCTGCATGGAGGCCGTAAGGAGGCAGCCCCTCCACCATGCAAAGGCACAACAGGCCAATCACCTGTTTGCTTTAAATCATGATTACGCGAACTACAAGAGAGAAAACCGGACTGATTCTAAAGGCGACGAACTGGAACGGACTACGGACTACGACTTATGGAAGCGAATACAAGAACCTATCAAATGGGAAGGTAGAGGAGGCTGGTCTGCTGGATGATGAAACACCAACTAGAAATCATAGACAAACGAAGATAAAAAGGACAAAGTGAGGAAAGCAAAACTAGAAAATGGCTATAAAGGAAAACGAAGAAAAAACTACTAAAACATCCCATGGATCCTCGATGGCAACACGTTGCTCTACAGTGGTGTACCCATATCTGAAAGAGCTAAAGGGGGCGTGGGTTGCATTGTGGCCCAAAATCAAAAAGATAGTATCAAGGGATGGAACTTTGTCTCGGAGCGCATTATGGTTGTAAAACTAAAAGAAGGAGAAACCATAGTCAACCTGGTCATAGTGTATGGGCCAAATGAGGAATGAGAGAGCAGAGGTCAAGGAGGAATTCTTCGAGCTGCTTCAAAGGACAGTGGATGACTGCCTAGATGAAGTTATTATGCTCGGAGATTTTAATGCCAGAGTTGGAAATGACCATGCTAGATGGGGTGGAGTTATCGGAAGATATGGAGAAGATACTCTCAATGACAATGGAAAGCGACTCCTAGATTCTGCAGTGAGCAGAATCTGATCATTACAAACACAAAGTTCCCCCATAAGCGCATACATGCATACACTAGATGTGAACCAACCAAGAATGAGAAGTCAGTGATCGACTATGCCATTGTTCGGAGAAGCTCATTCAGATATGTCCGAGATGCAAGAGTCTGGAGGGGGCCAGAGATTGGAAGTGATCACTACCTGCTAACAATCAAACGAACAACTGAATGAGTTGCTCAGCCTAGGAACTGCCCAACATCACGCAAGAAACCAAGTAAACGAGCAGGAGAAATGAGCATTAGGACCTACAAGCTTAGAGAGCCAGAAATTAAGACCAGATATCAGGGGCTTATTGCTACAGCAGTGAGCAACACAGAAGAACGACCTGATGACTTGGAAACCCTCTGGAATAAATTCAAGGATATCATAAAGACAGCTGCTGCAGAAGCATGCGGTGAAGTCCGACTTGGGAACCAGAGAAAGAGGACACCTTGGTGGACAGAGGAAGTCAAAGAGAAAATAAGAGAGAAGAAAATGGCATGGAAACAATACTTGGGAGCTAAAAACACAACAGGACAAATGGAAAAATATAGAGAATATGTGACACTCAGAACAGAAGCAAAGAACAAAGTGCTAGCAGCAAAACAGAAGTCCTGGGAAGAATTTGGAGAAAAGCTAGAAAAAGATGCACAAGAAAACCAGAAATTGTTCTATAAGACCCTAAAGAACATGAGGAAAGAAAAACAATGCCCTCTCAAATTTATAAAGGACAAGCAAGGCAAATTGCTTACTGCCCCGAAGGAAGTAATGGAAAGATGGAAAGAATATTTCTCAGAACTCCTGGATGGTGAGCATGGTGAAGCATCAGAAATGATAACCACTAGCACAGAAGAGAAAACCAATGATGGTGAAGATGACATAAAGATGGAAGAACTGAGGGCAGCACTAGAGAAAATCAAGATGGGCAAAGCAGCAGGGCATGATGGTATAACACCAGAAATGGTTAAGTACATGGGAGCATCGGGCGACCTATTACTCTTAAAGGTCCTACAGGCAGCATGGTGCAACAAGACCATACCAAAGGATTGGGAGATTGCCATCATAACACCAATTTTCAAAAAGGGTGACAATCGACAATGTGGAAATCATAGAGGCATATCCCTTCTCAGTGTCCCTGGTAAAATCTACTCTAGAATCCTAGAGCAGAGACTCCGACGCCTAGCTGAGCCACAATTGGATGAGGTCCAGTGCGGATTCCGAGCAAACCGAAGTACTCAGGACCTAATCTTCACGCTCAGACAGCTGAGTGAAAAGGCCCTTGAGTATAAGGGTGAGATCCATCTTTGTTTCATAGGTCTGGAAAGGGCGTTTGACAGGGTCCCCTGGAGCAAACTTTGGGACTGTTTGGCAAGGAAGAATATTCCAGCACCTCTGATTCATGCTATACAGAGCTTCTACAAGTCTTGCAGAAATTATGTGAGGACAGCAAACCATAAGTCAGAAAGAGTTCAGGACCACCACTGGTGTAAGACAAGGGTGATATCCTATCACCTTACCTCTTTTCATACTCAAATACATTTCCTTATGGACGATGTCATCAAGGCATGTAAGGAGAGAACAAGAAAGTATTCAGTGGGGTACTGGAAGATGAGACAGGTCTATATTTCGGAGCTGGCATTTTGCAATGATGATGTTGCCCTGATTGCTAAATCAGAGGCACATCTCCCAATCCAACCTGCAAGTCTGGAAGGAAGAGCTGGAGAAGAGAGAGGGAATGGTCATAAGCAGCTCTCTAAAACAAAATCCATGGTGATATCACGAGAAGAAAGAAAACATCAGATTAAGTTGGGGAGAACAGTCCTGGAGCAGGGTTTCGCTATGGCCAGACGGAGCTAATAAAAACCGAGTAGGAAACGAAGGCCCATCAAAGAAGAGTTGCCACTCGAAAAGCAGCAGCTGGGAGACTTTTTCAGGCCATAAATCGAGGATTCCTCAGCAAGAGAGAGGTTGGTAAGAAAACGAAGATGGCTGTATACCGCTCCACCTATGTCCCAGTCTTGACATATGGATGCGAGTCGTGGGCAATGACTACAACCCACAAAAGCCAGATCCAAACCTCAGAAATGAGGTATCTGAGGAAAGTGGGTGAAGTAACAAGAAGAGACATGGTCCGCAACCAGACGATCCCGTCCCAAGGGCCTAAAAATCCCATCCGCTGCAGGACCCACAAATAGAACAGTCCTTAACTAAGATGGTTTTGGCCATGTCTTGCAGAATGGGAAGAAGAGGAAGATCGGGCTACCACGACAAGAGTTAATCCAGACCCCCAGGACAACCCAAAGTCCGCTTTTGGAGTGACAACGAATTAAAGAAAAAAAACAATATA